>JANZLD010000236.1:51076998-51090508 GCA_026413575.1 Erythroxylum carthagenense
CATATCCCAAATCATCCATATTCAATCCACCATTTTCAGAATTTACAATACATCACACTCATTTATATACACAATTTAAAACCACTAATTTAATTTCACTTAATATTTCTAAATTTCACTCAAAAATCGGGGTCCAACAGAAGATCTCCTCTATCTTCAGATGATCCTTCCATGTGATCTTTATCTCTTAAAGTTGATGTTCATCCACAATGATCTTATTTGCCACGTCATTATGTGCCACATCATTTACAATTGCCACGTTATTGTGATGTGTTTTCACCACGGCCTATTTGCACATAAGTCCATCAATGCACATCCATGGACAAGTCTATCTTCCATGATCAAGCTCACTCATGATGTAGTCTCGTTGCTCCATGATTAAGTACAAGACACAATTCAAGTTAGTACAAAACCTCACATATTTTACATACCTTCGACTTGTCTCGACGAGGTCAAGTGCTTATGCATCTCGTCGCGCTCGCATACTTTTGTGCATCCTCGCAGGGTCTCACATACCTTTGCACATTATCGCTCACTCTCGAGTCTCGTATGACTTAGTTCGCCAACTCCGCGCGACCTTGCATCCAAATCTCATGTCTTGTCTAAGATTTCTGCCAATGTGCGCTTACGCGTGCCCACGCTATCAAATCTCGCCTACTCTCAAGATTTTTACCGATACTTCCCGCATCCATCACCTACTTCGCAAGTTCCTCGAGTTTTGCTCGCCAACTCGCAAGACTTCTCCTTATTCCCTCGTCAACCTACCTTCCTGTTGTCGACCTGCGTGCCAAATATTGGCCAAGGTTTGTCAACATTCTCACGATCTCGTAGTCTGAACTTAGGGGTCTAACACATATTTACTCTAAATTTTATAAGAAAAATAGTTATATGAAGAGTGTTGTCCGTTCAACATCACATCTTAGTACATTCACTATGAGTTGTGCTTTCATTTCTTTTGTTATCTTGATTTTTGGCTACTCGACAACTTCAAAATACTCTTCATCTGAAGAATCATCACAGTACACTTTTAAGGGCATCATCATCAATTTCTAGATTAAACTTAATGCGGTCAATTTTACCTTCTATCGAGTCTAATCATTGTTTCAACTAACTCATCTATGAAGGCAGCTCTTAAAGGTTAATTCTTGCCCTAGACTCTATTCGATATCCTATAATCTTTATTTAAGTAACATCGATAGATACATAAAAAGAGATTTAGAAGAGGTATCTAAATTAGATTAAGTTTTAAGAAACTTCAAATTATTCAAAGGATAGGTTGAAAGACTTGACAAAAGTGAGCACTAGTGAGTGCACAATAGCAATTGAGAAAGAAACAGAAATACAGTAGCAAACATAAGGAATTATAAGTGCATTTGTGCTTGGAAACAAGCCACAGATCATTTAATTAAGGAATTAGATCTTCTATTCCACTCCTTCTGTATTAATTATGTTCTAATCATTTTTATCCGTACATTTTGTTAATTTATTATAAAATGAGTGGACGAAAACGTGTAAAAGAGAGTTGGCACACGAGGAGTAGAATAGAAGATCTCCCCCCTTTTATCTAAACCTCCTATAATTTTTTTATAACTATTAAAGCTGTTAGAATGGAAAGAAAAAATATATTCCCTAATTTTTTAATTCCATAATATTTGTTTATATTTATTCCCTATATTTTTTAAAACCCTAATTTTTATATTTGTTTGGTCATATTAATTTACCACTTGCCAAACCAAGAGGATAAGTACTTTTTGCACTCACAAAACAAAACAATTCAACCAAAGACTCATGTTGAGAGCGGTCAGAGGGTTTAAGCACGACAACATCTTCTCCCCTCTTTACGCCCTCAGAAGCCTAACGCTCACCTCTCGTCTACGCCTCCCTTCTATGGCCGCTACTATTTCTTCTCCTGAAGTCTATTCTCCTCCCTACTCTACAGCCTCTCCTGCCCATCCCACAACAAAGCGTGTTGGCACTCACAACGGTAGTTTCCATTGCGACGAAGCTCTTGGCTGTTTCATGATTCGCCTCACTAACAGGTTCTCCAACGCCGAGATTGTCCGCACCCGTGATCCCAAGGTTCCAATTATTCCATTTTGTCTCGTCCCTTGTTTCTGCTTCTCGTCAAATAAGTCATTCTTTTTTATTTTATTGTTTAGTTTTGAGATTGAGAAGAAGCTGGTTTTAAGTGGTTGGTTTTCTGTTAATAAAATTTATGGTACCGTATAGAGTCTAATTTTGGAGTATAACAAGAGTTTAGATAAGTGGGTTTATCGTGTTTAATCTCTCATTTGCCTTTCTTGGTGGTTTATGGTGAGCAAACATGTGCTGAAGCTGTGTTTACCAACCCATGATGCGGGTTGGAATGCGTGGATTGATGTGGATTTTAGGTGTTGGAGGGTCTTGATGTTGTGCTTGATGTGGGAGGCGTTTATGATCCAATTCGCGATAGATATGATCACCACCAGAAGGGATTTGAGGAGGTATTTGGTCACGGCTTCTCTACCAAGCTCAGCAGCGCTGGTCTTGTATACAAGGTACTCCTTGATAAAATTAAGAATGCTTATACACACACATACATGCATCCAAATATATATGGTGGCTATTAGGTATTAACCAATTCTATTATGCGAATTGTTAATTTCACATGTAATAGGTTTTATATTATCGAATAAATATGATTTTATTGATTGATACTTCTGTAGCATTTTGGCAAAGAAATTTTGGCTAAGGAGCTTCAAGTTGATCAAGAGCATCCAGATGTAAATCGGCTGTACCTTGCTGTTTACAAAAGCTTTATGGAGGTGCTAACTCTGCATACTTTTTTGATATCTAGATGCAAGTCATTGCTTGAAATGGTTTTTAATATTCGTGTATTAATTCCGTAAGATTTTATATGATGCTATCCTTTGCCATGTTAACATCTTTGAAGTGACTCTTTTTCAAATCATTTGGATTTGGGAAACATTCATAAGCTCACCGTTTTTATTCCTTGACAAAGTTAATTTTTAAATTGAAAAATGATTGGTGAGTTTATTGCTATTTTTCTGTTAGATTTGAGAACACTTTTCTTTACTTTGTCAGGCAATTGATGCCATTGACAACGGAATCAATCAATATGATACAGACCAGCCTGCAAGATATGTGAACAATACACATCTATCTTCCAGAGTTGGAAGATTAAATTTGGATTGGATTGAGCCTGATCAGTCAGCAGAGAAGGAGAATGAAGCTTTCAAACATGCAATGGCTTTAGCTGGTGGTGAGTTCTTACAAGTGAGTTCCTTCTTTATTGGAAAATTGGATTTTTCAACATATTCCTCGATAGAGAGATGCCTTTTGTACTTTCATTCTTAGAGCTTACCCATCTATTCTTATTGCAAGAAAGGCTTTCTGACCAACATTTATGTTCAGAATGTTCATTATCATGCAAAGTCTTGGTTACCAGCACGGTCTATAGTGATGAAATGTCTTGAATCTAGATTTGATGTTGATCCTAGTGGTGAAATCGTGGTGTTGACTAGTTTTTGCCCTGTAAGTATTACAATTGCATATACCCCTTTTTAAATACGTACGTTCGTTTCCAATAACATCATTGTTCCTTGTATGTATCTAGACATGTCACACACACACACACTCACAGATATACACTCCATTGTGTTTCTGTAATACTTCTCTGCATTTACTTAGATATGGTAGCTGTTTGATATAGATGCATTTAGTTGCTATGCAAACAATTATGAATATAAATGCATCATTTCGTATTCATTTCTTTTATTATTTGTTGTCTTTTTGTTTGTCTTTTGGGCTCAGTTAGTATCTCCAGAAGGAGCTCATGGAAACAAATACTTGTGTATATATGAAAGTTCTTAGAGTGAAACTAGTGTTTGTACTTGAGAGAAAAATGTGGCAGCTTGTACTAGCATATCATCTTTGGTAGCATATTTGGTCATGTTAGAGTCACCTGTTTTCTGTCTATTAGAAACAGTCTCTTCAATAGTTAAGAGTAAAGCTGCATACTTCTGAGCTTCTCCAAACCGCACATCTTAGCAGGATTTCTATTGGGATGTTATTGTTGTTTTTACTATAGAGTCATCTATTATCTATGACTATGAGAAATGATTCATCAAGAGCATTCAATCGTTATAAATTATAATCTATTGAAAGCTCTCATTAATTTCTGTTATCTTGCAGTGGAAACTTCACATATTTGAGCTAGAGGAGGAAATGAAGATTGAACCTTCAATTAAATATGTACTTTATCAGGTCTGGCTGGCTTTGGTTATAACTTGGTTGTTCATATATTAGGTTTTCTATCTTCAGTTTCTAAAAATGAATAATTGTTTCTGGCATATCAATCTCTGAAACAAATTCTGCATTTAATAAAATAGACATATTGCTCAAAGCAGCAAAAGATGCAGGACCTTTCTTGTGATCTTCACTCCATTTGATTCTCTTCATGTGAATAGCATATTGTTTCCATAAATAATCTACTGTTGCTGTATCAGTATGTGCAATCATCGAGAAAATTCTTTTGAATTGTTAAGTACCACATGATTTGTGCAGGATGACAGGAGCAAACACTGGCGAGTGCAGGCAGTTGGAGTATCTCCTGACAGATTTGAGAGCCGAAAACCTCTTCCAGCTCAGTGGCGAGGTCTAAGAGACGATGATCTTGTAAGGGAGTCGGGAATCCCTGGTGGTGTTTTTGTTCACATGAGTGGATTCATTGGAGGGAATCAAAGTTTTGATGGTGCTTTGGCCATGGCAAGAAGTGCTCTGAAACTCTAGATTAAAGATGAGATATAACCATTTCAGTCCTTGCTAATGTGGTGAATTATAGAGAGGTTGGACAGTTCGGATGATACATCATCTGAGTTCATCAATTGGATTTTCATTTGGTTTCATCCTTCCTATTTGATTTATCTTCATGTTTTCTGGCACCAAAGTACTGATTTATTTGTATCCTCTTAGTTATATCTTTTGCAACTTTCTTCTTCAGTTTTGATTCTCCACAAATTGTTTGTACGTATTTTGTTCTACCTACGTAAACAATGTCAATTGCGCACCTGACAGGACTTTACGTGTGCTGTCAGTAAAGCTCCTCTTATTTTGTGGTCTGGTTGTCTTTTATAAACAACAGTCGTTAACTGGCTGATTTGTGTGCATCACTTTAAGGCACGAACCGCCCAAGCACCAGATGTTGATTTAAAGCACACCATGAAAGTTTATAAATGCTACAGTGCCAGCCTTGACCTACAAAACTGCTCTCTATGACGTACATATGACACAGCTTACTTAAACCCCGACTCTAATTGCCATCAAATACTGAATTTAAGGGTTTTATAACTTCAGATAATTTCATGGAGTCTTAATTTTATTACTCTAGATCAATTTTGGCTTCGACTATAAACCCAATTCGACAACCTGTCCGTCTACATAGCAAACATTTAGTACATTCAATGGTTTAACCTTTAATAGGTTTTATTAAAAAAGAATTTAGATTACAAGTATTTGTTCGCCAAAATTTTGCCTAGATTGTGGATTTAGTACAAGTTTAATTTGATCAATCCACCAGTTAGTAAGCATATGTAGCTAATATTATGCATCCAGCGAATACTTTTGATTCTTCTTGCAAATGTTGAAATTAAAAAAATGTTGTGTACCCTTAGATCAAGCGTGAGCTAGAAAATAGAGAGGATATTTGGGTGTGGTTTGATAACTAAACTGAGTATAGTCCTCTTATCCAAATGAGTGAGCTATCCTACCTTACAAACTGACTTCCACTCAACATCAAAGCAACCTCACTAATGAACCAAGAACTACGGATAGACAACTTTAAAAGGTTCAATTTATTAGTGGAATATCTCCCTTAGATCACCTATTGGTATAAGGAGGACACAATTACTTGAAACCTGGTCCTAATAAAGTATTTACCAGAAAATCGTGCTATAAGGCATTGAAAGCTGTGGGAGAAAATGTACCTTGGTTAAACGTTCTATGGAAGCACTCATTAAATCAAAACGCCTAAATACTTGGCATCAAGAACATGATCCGTACTAAGAATAGATAGTTTGGCTCATACGACCCTATTTGTGTATTGTCCAAAGAAGCTGAACAAGACTTATTCTTTTAATGTAGATACTTAAAAGCTATCTGAATCAAAATTTTACATTTGCTAATAGAATAATATTCTTCTTATGATTGGCTGACTACTCTTAACTAGATCATTTGTACTGTTAAGCAAAAGGTGTAGGATGGAGTAATGTATAAAACTTCCCTTACAACAACAATTTACTCCTAATGGAAAGAAAGAAACAAGATGATTTGTAGGGGAGAGAAAGCAAAATAGCATTAATTAGTTGAAGAGATCATCAATTAGATCAGAGTCATTATGATAGCTAAATATGATCCGCATGCACTATCTATAAGAATGAGAAGTAGATGAAATCTGTAACTCCTGATATAATCTTTCATATGTACTATTTTATGAACTCATTGTGATGTTAATATAGCTTTGCTATAATTAATAATAACTTTATTCAATTTTCAAATAAAATATTATGTCTAATGACCTCAATATCTCATCACTTTACCTCATAGTACCACATCATTCATTAGTTATTATTTTTACATTTATGGTTTGCTTTACCTTCAATAATTGATTGTTTATGAGAAGATAATTGCTACTATCATTCTTTGCATACTCCACTGGAGCATATGGTTAATTATACTTTCTTGTAATTCCATGTCAAACTATAATTTCACAATCATAATTAGTATTTTGCTCCGCCCTTTAATGTTTTTATAATAAATTTTATATATTAAATTGCCCATATTTCAATATTTTCCTCTTTAATGGCTTAGCTAAAGTTTGAATTATGCTAGTCCCTATCTTTTATAATTGTTTCAAGAAACAAATCTTTAGAACTTTTAATAATTTTAATTCATCACCTTGCCAATGTGCTCATTTTGAATTGAAACCATTCGAAACATAAAATCCAATGTGCTTGACTAAAATAAAAATAGCCAGCTATTGTTGCGAAGAAATCTGCTTAAGGTTTATCAACTAAATTAGGGTAGACATGAGCAAGAGATTGAAAAAAAATAAAGAAAGACACAAAGAGAGAAGATTAGAAAAATAAAATACAAAATTAGTTATTATATTATTTTACTATTAATTTCTAAATATTAAAAATAGCATATATAAATATTTAGTAGACTTAGTAGATTGATAATATGAATCAACTATTTGTCAACTATTTATTAACATTATCATGTATGTAGATTATACCATTTAAAAGAAAATTTAACTAAATATAATATACTTTTTTTTTTCAAAAAGGACGCTTTTGACCTAACATTCTATCAAAATATAAATTAAAATTTAAGATTTTGAACCATTCAAAATGAATCTTAATATTTACAAAATATTCAAACTACACTCTTAATAGACAAAAAAGCAAATGAAGTTATGTATCTGTCAATTTTTTGCCTTATCATTAAAGACATAAAAGAAATATATTATTTTTAATGAGTTATAAGCCCTATAATGCTACATAGAGTACCTTGCGTGACTCATCTATCTTAATAAAAATTTAATTGATTTTAATATGATTTTTATAATTTTGATTATTTTTAGTTAATTTTAATTAAAATTAATTAAGCTAACCTAATTTAATAAAACATAATAAACCAAAAATCCTTAAATTACTTAAATCCTAAATCTATCAACTGTTTTAACCTCTTCAACGACTCCCTTATGTTAGCCATCTAAAAACCAATTTTGATATTCTCCTTGGCAAGATCAAACTTTTCAAAAATGAAAGACTTAGGCATGAAAGAAGATTGTTGATCCAAATTAGTGAATCGAATATGATGAAAGTCAAAGAGAGCCAAAATTCAAAATGTAAAAAAAGAATAAGAATTTGGTTTGATAGTGAGAAAGGGGTTTGCAGTAATTGAGATATAGTTTATCCAATTCCATCCACAACTTGTATTTGTGTCGTTGACATAATCCTTATCCTTAATCGCAGCACAAGCACTTGATTCTATTTTCCAATCTTTGTTTTGTTTCTTTATTTCTCTCCTTTTTTCATGTAAACCTAGTTCTAGATCTAATTCCTTACAAAAATAAAACTAAGTTTCCTCAAATTCATAGTTTTTTATGTGATCAAGAAGAGTTGTTTGCGCCTTATTTATTTCTTTTATTATATTATTTACCAATTGATATTTTTTTAGTTCTTAATTTCATCCTTTATTGGACTTTGGGATTTTTCTTTCTTATTCAAGATTTTTTTAATGCTCAGCGGTTCTTACCTTTTTCCCCGTTGCCTCAAGAGTAAAAGTGAATTAGATAAACGTAAGGTGCTCAGGCAATTCGTGAAGCCCTCAATGGATTGTTTGTAACTAATATTGACACCTTTAGCTTTTTAAGCAAATAGAGTGCTATTAAAATCTCCTATCACAAGCCAAGGAGCTTGAATTTTAGCACATATCCTTTTTACGTCCTTCTAGAGTTAGTTTCCATGAAATGCTAGATTCATAACATATAAAAAAAGTGAAGTTAATACACTCAAAGTGACGGAGTAGATTATTCATTACATTAATAAAATAATAGGATAAGTGACAGTGAATTACCTTAATTGTATTAGGGTTATAAGCTACCATAATTCTCCCATTGTAATGAGTTAGATGATTTGAGATTTTTGTGCAAATTTTCTTTTAAAAAATCATAGACACTTGCTTAATATTATAGTCTTTATTTTAGCCTCTAAAGTCTAACTAGAGCTGTCTTTTTAGGAAGAAAGTAGGCAAAAAAGTAGTTCGCTATTTTTTAGATTAATTCAAGCCCCTAACAGCCTATAATAAGATCATAAAGAATTTTTGAGTGGTAAATCCCTAGATTTGGGTTCTCTTCCATTTCCTTTCCTTATTGTCTATATAAAAACATTTTCTTAGCTTGCTACATCAGAAGCTATTTCATTTATTTGATCATTAGTACTTTTCATGGCCCTTGTCTTCCTTTCTAATTGGTTTTATCTCTTTAGGGCCTTTATGTTCCTAAAAGGATTAGAGAAGCAGTTAAGGTAGGCTTAGGTGAGAAGTTATAGGGCACAAGTTTATTCTTACCAAAATATGAAGTATTAACATTTAATTTTTTTAGATGCAAGAGGATTAATCACCAAAGAATCATCCATAGTCCTTTTTTCAGTTGAACTAAAAACCAATACTGTTTGCAATTTTATATAAAAAAATTTCATACTGTAAGTATACAGGTTGTAACTTATAGTAGTAAAGGTATCGTTCCCACGAAGTTTAGATTAGTCACCAAACAATTTTGAATGCATTTTGTCTCAGGTATTAAAAGATGAAATTAATTGAAAGTAAAGTAAATTAACTAAAATTAAATCAAACTAATAAAACTAAACAACTGAACCAGTAAGGATAGCAATAAGAGCAAAACTTAGGGGTTATTCTATCCTTGTTTCGTTTTCCTTTTATCTTGATAATTCAATTATGTTTGATTCTAGATATCCTAAAGTTTTGATTATCCCCTTTTGAAATCTAATCAAGTAATCCTAATTGAAATAGATCATAGCTGAATTGCAACCTCTTGATTCATAAAACCACTCCTAACTAATCAATTGCATTTAAAGCAATCCTAAGGATAATTAACTCACAATTAAGATCTCTCTTCAATTGTTTGTTAATTTGATATTTTTTTCTAGGATTTTTAATGTGTTTTCAAGTGTTACTTAGATGATTATCATATGCATAGGCTTATAATTTTTTTATTGTTAGTGTTTAAATATGTTCTAAGTGTTTAAATGGTTTAAAGCTTGAGTCCAATCTTAATTTTATATTTCAAGAGATGTTTGAAGTGTTTGTGAGTGTTAGGAAAAGGAAACTGAAGAATATAGACGATGTAGGAAGCTTAAAGGAAGGCACGATCGTGCTTGTGTATGGAGCTATATGGTTCTCTATCACAGTTGTGACAAGGAAGCACAATTCTGATAGAGAGGCTAAATTAAGGGAGCACAATCATGACTCCAAGGTCACGATTGTGATAGCAATTTTTGTAGGCGTCAATTATTTCATGTTTTTAGGGTTTAAGGCTATTTTTGAACCAAACAAAGTGGGGAAACCATAGACACAACCTTATAACCTTTGTACACTATATAAGAACTTTAAAAGCACAAGAAAAAGTAGTAGCCATTCATCAAAGTGAGTCAAAAGTCGAGAGATCAAAAGAAAGCTTCAGGAAATTCCAGCATTCCAAATCAAGGAGTCATACAGTTTAATTCTTTTCCTTTTACTTTCTTCATTATCCTTTACCTGTAATTGGATTTATTTAATGGTTAACATGTCTATGGATTTCTAAATCTAGTTTACTAATTATTCTGGAATTATTATGTAAACATTAATTATTGTTAATTTCAATACATATTTGAATGTTTGTGATAATTATCATATATAAACTTGATAATAAATTGAGAAACTAAGTCAGAGTAATTAGTGTTAGGTTGTACAATGAGAGTTGGCGATTTAATAGACTCACAATTGCTAAATTAATGATCAATTGAAGAGAGATCTTGATTATGAAATTAATTATCCAATAGATTGCTTCAGACATAATTGAATAAGTTAGAAATAGTTTATGAATCGAGAGGTTAAAAATCTATAATTATCAAATTCAATTAGGGTTAACTGATTAGATCTTGAGAAAAAGTAATCAAAATAACAAGAAATCTAAGATCAAACCTAAACTGAATTAACAAGATTAGGGAATCAACATAAAGAAAGAATAGTTCCTAAGTTTTTAAACTTTGATCAAACCCTAGTTTTATTAGTAGCTCACTTTTTATTTGCTTATTTGTTTCGTTTTATAATTTTTTCAATTTCTATTATTTAAAATTAATTCAAATCAATTTCCTATTACCTTAGACAAAGTTAAATTCAAATTGTTTAGGTAGGTATTGAGAGTTTTACTATATATAAAACTTGCTCAACAAGTTTTTGGCGCCATTGTCAAGGATTTTAGAATTAGGACAATTTTAATTCTTTTGATTTAAGGAATTTTTGCCATTTTTTGTGAGCTTGAGATTACATGAACATAAGAATCACTTAGAGTTTAAGCGCAAAGTCGAATAAACTCCAACTCTTGACATAACAAGGCAAGAAAGAGAAATTCAAAGTGCAAAATGCCAAAAAGAGAGAGAGAAAGAATGATGATGAAAGAATTTAATCACAGAGACTGGCAGAGAACCCTTATGGACTTCATGAGGCTAGGGTTCAATATGGCACAATAAGGAATCATTCGACCACTAGTTCAATTAACTTCATTCGAGATCAAACCAGCATTGTTGAATTGTTATAGATCAATGTGTAGTTTTATGGGTTAGCTAATGATGATTCAAACGCTTATCTACCGAAATTTTTAGAAATATATAATACCTTCTGATATGGGGCTCTTTCTTTTTACATTTAGGGATGGAGCCAAGATGTGGTACCATTCACTCAACCCAACCAAAATCATGATATGAAGTTTTTCTAGATAAGTACTTCCCTTTTAGCATAGATACAAGTTATAAGGGCAAGATAATCATATTATGGTTAATTGCTTCTTAATGCAAAACAACAATGTAGAGCAACTCACCTACATAGGCATATAGTTTGGTTGAGGAGTGAATAATTCTTATTCCAACACATAAAATTTTGGGTGGAGGAACCACCCAATATTTTCTTAGTCCAATAATACAAGAACTCAGTTAAGGAATCAAGGACCACTAGGATTTTAATAAGAGAAGTCCGGTACAACATATTTTAAGATGGTTATGGAGATAATGACTTCTAAATTTATGAGTCTAGAAGGGAGGTTTAAGTAAGTAGCAAAAAACCATGCCTCTTTTATTCATGATCTAGAGGTTCATGTGGGTTAGCTTACAAATGCATTATCTAAAACAAGTGTAGGGAGTCTCTCAAGTAATAACGAAGAAAATCAAAGGGAGCAACTTAAGGCAATCACACTTAAAAGTAGGAAAGAACTCGAATAACTAGTAGAAAAACAAGTTGAAACCTACCTTGCAGGGGACCAAGAAAAACAAAAAAAAGGATGAAGGAAAGAATGAGGACCCTCCCATGTTGCTCATCTAGCATACCCACCTAAAATTCCATTCCTGTAGAGATTATAGAAGAATAAATAAGACATATAATTTGCAAAGTTCGAGGAGAAGCTGAAGACTCTTGCAAATTAACTTATCTTTTATGGAGGCATTAGAACACATGCCCAAATACTCTTAAGTTCCTTAAAGATATATTAATCAAACAGGCAAACTTGGGAAGATAAGCTGACGGTAGCCTAACAGAGAGTTGTAGTTCTATTATCACCAACCATATGCCTTCCAAATTGAAGCAACCAGGGAATTTTACGATGCCCTATGTAGTTGGTGAGTTAGAATTTACTAAATGTCTATGCGACTTAGGTGTAAGTATTAGCTTTGAGCCTTTGTCAATCTTTAGAAAACTAGGAATAGGCGATGTCAAGCCAACTTTGATGCTTATTTAGTTAGTTTATTGGTGGTATTTGAGTTCTTATGTTAATTCCTGCATTATTGGTCCAAGAATAATTTGGGTAGTTCTACCACCCAAGATTAAAAATGTTAAAATAAATCACATCCATGTCATATTGCCTTATTAGGTTAGAAGAAAAGGCCTGAAAGTTGCTTATCGTGCACCTGCAATCACACAAGAAAAGTATTAAAGTCTTTAAATATAAATAATTTAAATTAAATAAGATGCTAAACTTAATATCCATCAACGATAGGAAAAACTTGTTTGATTTAGAATCCCATAATCATTTTCAACACATAAATAGTTAGAATTGACATCTAAGGTAAGGAACATAATAAGAAACTAATGAATAAACTTGAAAACCTTGATTTGGAAATTCTGGAAGGTTGGAAATGACTTGATGTTTCCACTATTTGATTTTCTTCTTAATCATATGTAGAATATTTTCTCATTTATGCTCTTCATTTTCAGGTATCTTTGACGAATGTCGTTGCCTCTCTCTAAGTTCAAATGCTTAGTTTGCCCTTTTTTTTGTAGCCTTCTTATTATCCTTATATATTAATGAACTAGGGTTTTTTTTTCTTCTGATATACATGGTTTGTAACATCCCGATACTGTTAGCAAGAGCATTTTGGTAAATTGGGACATACTGATAGGTTGTATTGCATTCACTGACTGAGCATGCTACTGGCCTCTAATCATAGAGGAACAGGTTTACTGTATATGCATTTATTCTTAAGTACATGCGTTCATGGTTTCTGGTATTGAATTGTGAACTGGAACTGACTGACTGACTGGACCGCGAATTAATTGAGAAATTTAGAAATTGGGAGCTACTGGGTCCAATTGACTGATTTAGAGTTGATTATGAGTGACTGGTAATTGATAGTGATTTATAGGAAGTTTTCTGAAAATTCGGGAGAAAATGCCCGGACCG
>JANZLD010000236.1:51174722-51192503 GCA_026413575.1 Erythroxylum carthagenense
TTTCCATTCAAACAATATCCAAAAGAAATATTCAAAAAGCTTGAAAATCAAAAGTAAAAGCACTAAAAGATTACATTAGACTTCCAACCCAATTTCCGAAGCTTTAGAGTCACATTCCAAACTTCCTTCCTTCATAAAACTTGTATCCCTAAGGCTCTAGTTCACAACGAATCCAAAATCACCTAATTTGGACATCTACAACCAAAGATATGCCCAAAATACCAAAATTCATCTTTGTTGGAAACTGGGGGCTCGCCGCGACGAAGGCCACGCTCGTCGCGACGAACGATCCGCTCGCTGCGACGAACAGCCCATGCTCGTCGCGACAAACGGCCCGTGCTCGTCGCGACGAACGGCCCACTGCTCGCCGCGACAAGCACAATGCACACCGCGACGTGTGGGTCTGGAGAACGTCTCCTAACCTGATTTTTGCAGCATTTTTCAACCTCAGTCCTTCCCTTTTGCAAATGCAACACACCTAAACCTTGATTCAAGTCCCATACCACATTGCTAACCCATTAACACCTTAAAAATAGTCACAAACTCATCAACCCAAGGATTTTAACCATTTTTGCCCTAAACCTTTCAACAACCGATTTTAATATATTCAAATCGATTATAGGGTTTAATCTAATCACAACATAATGGAATGAGCTCAAACTTACCAGGAATTGCTTCGATTCTTGTCGAAAACCTCTAGGAACAAAAGTCCTATTTCTTCTTCTTCTTCCTTACCTACGACAACTTCCTCCTCTCTTTTCTCCTTTTCCTTTCTTTCCTTTTTTTCTAATTCTCACTCAAGTCTAATGGGAAAACAAAGACCAATTTACCCCTCCTAGCAAAGCCTTAACCTATCCAACTCAAGTAATCTTCCCAAAATGCCCTCATATACTTTTATTCTTTAATTCCTATTAAAACCACATTAAACTCAAACAAACCTCAATTATGCCCTATACTCCCAATTTAAATCAAACTAAGCCTTAATCATACAATTAACACAATTCATGCTTAATAACGTCAATTAAAAAAAATTGGGGCCCAACATCTTGTTCAAATCTTTACCAAAAGGGACTGCACTATGTGATATTGTATCTTGGTCATAGAGGGATCTCTTCTTTAATCATCTCATGACTGCAAGCACTTGGCATTTGATATACTGTTGCTTCTTCTCCCAAAATTGCTCACAACATTTCTTCCTTATCTTATGTCTTAAAAACTTGTACAGTGTCTGATGGATGTTCTTTCAACAAAGGACTCTTGGTAGTCAGATGATAGATGAACCTTCAGATTAATTATTGTATTATGACATATTTGTGAATTACAATTAGTGTATTTTGATATTAATTAGTATATTATGATATGTTTGCGAATTGTAATTAAATAATATATTGTTTGTAGGTATGAAATTCTTGTGATACATGAATAATTATTAAAATTAATGATATACTAAAAAATTGAAGAATTATTAAATAAATAAAATTTATAAATAATATTGAGTAGTTATTAAAAAAATAAGATTAAAAAATTGTATTTTTAAAAATAATTATTAAAATTAAAAAATTATTAAATTAATATGATTTTTGAAAAATGAAAAAATAATAAAAATGTCGCGTTTCGCGACGTTTCTAAAAAAAACATCGTGGATTCCTTCACATTTTGCGATGTTTTAAAAAACGTCGCGGATTGTTAACGTCGTGGAATGTTATAGATTTTGTAACGTTTTTAAAAACGTCATGGATTGTCAAACATTCAGTGACGTTTTTGTAAATGTCATTAAATGTCAGTGCTTTCTGCAACGTTTTATATAAAACGTTGCAGAAAGCTTTTACCTACACCACATTCGACGACATTTTTTAAAATATTGCAGAATACATTCTGCAATATTTTTGGACATTCTGTGATGTTTTGAAAACATCAAAAAATGCTTTGTTTTCTTGTAGTGATAGGAATCTTCCACCATCGCTATATTCCGTCGAAATTTTTTTTGAAATAATTTCCCTTCATTTTTACTGACGGATACTTTTACCATCGCAAAATGTAATCTTCCTTGACAATGTTACCTTTGAAAATCATTTGCAGTCAGTAATTTTCCACATTTTCTCTTCCATCGATAACTTTTCTTTGGTAATTACTAATTTTCTTGTAGTATCATAAAAAAGTTTCAAATCTTTCATTCTCGAACTTCCTACTATGGTCACTCCTAATAGATATAATAGAGAGTTTTTTTTTTCCATTTTGTACCTTGCTTACAAATTTGAGAAATTCCCCAAATCTTGTCCTTAGTGGAAGATATCAACTTTTTACTCTTTGAAAGAGCTTTTAGTTTGTTTTCCTATTTAGGAAGCTCCATAAATCTTGTCCTTATTAAATTTTACCCTTGGAAGTTTATTGAAAATTTATTGAGAGTTGAGGTTAAAGATAAGGTCTATGCTTGTATGTCCAAGCCTTTTATGCCAAATCCATACATTTTAACATTTTTATAGTTGCTAAATTACCATTTTACATATACTTAGTATTAGGTGTTACATCACTCATTTATGCTAAAATGAGAATATATAGCATGATTAGGACTTAATTTGTTAAATTTTTAGGTTTTTAAATCATGATGAGATGATCTAAGTCCATAAACTACTATAAGAAAATTCTTAACTAAAGTTACAATATGAAGATTATTTATTTCAAAGGTTTTGATTCTATCAATTGCAACTTCATTCTAGCTTTTAGGATTTCCTATGTAGCTTACTTTAGGATTTCCTATCTATTTTTTAAGATAAAATTTGAGAAATTGAAGATGTGTAACATATCATCTAAGGATGATCTTTTGTTTTCATGTATAGTTAACCATCTTTTCTCCTCGCCATCACTTACCCATCGTTTGTCGTCATGGTCATGTTCCTTTAATCGTCAGTTAAGGTAACATTTTATTCTTTGATTTTTTTTACGGTGTCGTTGAGTTAAATTTGTTACTATGTTTTGTGTACTGCTTTGATTGTCATTGTCTTCTTTTCTTTGTTTTGGTTATCTTCTTTGGCTATCAACTCACTCTAGCTCTATCACTTTAGCTCTGTCATCTTCTTCCTTCACGTGCTTTAGTGAGTTCTTCTGCATGTCGGTTAAGGTAACTAGGTTTTGTTATTTACTAGGTTTTTGAGTACTTGGTTTAATTTGGGTATTTGTTTGTGATTTGAACCTCCCATTTGAACTTGCTGCATTTTTAATGTAAATGGCCTTCACCAACCGAAACTTATTTGTGGTATGAACTTTGGATTGCGAATTTAAATTTTAAGTATTTTTAATCTAAGTTTTATGTATTCTTAATCCAAATTATTAGCTTTAAATTTTAAGTATTGTTAATCTCTATCATTAATACATTTTCTTATTGGTTGTGTTTGTTGTTACATTCTTAAAGTTGGGTTTATCATTGAATTAATAGACGATGAGTTTGAATTATAGTTCCAAATATCTGAATTTTATCAATGGGTTATTTCATTGATACTCTTTGAATTGATTAGGTTCTCTTTACTTTTCATGTTCTCACCCATTTTTGGTTGGATTTTTTTTCTATTTTTCTTTATGTATATTTGTTTTGTGACGGGATTGATAATTGAATGATTTTCAGGGTTTTGAGGAACATTAATACAGGATATTGGTTAAGTTGCTACCAAAATAAAGAACGAAGAAGAATTGTAGGAGTGCTATTTTTATATGTATATAATGTGATGTATATCTAGCTGTTTATACTCTAGGTGTAACTAAAAAAAATCAACTAAATATTACCCATTATTAATGTACATAATTCTAGGAAAAAATGATGGCTAATTAGATGTTGATAGTTGACTGTCAAAGATGTTAATAATTTATTGTAGATTTAAGATTAATTAGTGTCATATCAAATAGTTTTATGTTTATTAAATTATATTGATAAAGTAGAAAATAATATGTTTTGTCCTTGAGAAACAATAAAGTTAGTGGTTGGAGTAATTTTGGAGGTTACGGGCGCTCGAGAAAAATCTTTTCGTTTTTTCTTAAAATTTTTGCGAGTAATATAAACAAGTAAATTTATTAATGTTAAATTAATAATTAGTTAAACAAATAATTTATATATTATTATTCATCTTAAAATATTTATTAAAAAATAGTTCCGTAAATATTTTATTGAAAAGTGTACATGTCTTTCTTTGCGTTGGCATGTGCGAATCTTTACACGCATCTTTTTTAATATAATAATAATTTTCTTCTAAACATATTAGATGATCTTTTCATTTTACAATAATTTATTAATCAAATTATTCATATTTTATCTTTACTTATTATATTTGTTACTAGTACATAATTAATTTAGGTAAAATATTAAACTTCTAACATTTATTTTAAATTTCAATAATAATATCTAAACCATTCAATTAAAAATTCCAACTTTATAAAATTAAGTAATTCATTTTATGTAATTAATATTATATTTCATATAATTTAAATTTATTAATTTTAATTAATAACTTAAATAATAGTTAAATAATATGCTTTATTAAAACATTAAGTACTACACATAATTTAAGAATAAATGCATTTAAGTTCTATGAAACGTTACTAATAGATCAACTCATGGCAGTAATTATGCGGTTCCCTTACCAAAGCAAGCAACCGTTGCTTTTCCCTTTCACGTCCTTAAATGCGTCTTTGAAATCTCTTATAACATATATGATTAGAAACAGAAAAAAGATCTTCAGTTAATAAATATGCTATGTACCATAGTTTTGAAATCAATTATAGGTTATTAATTCAATTGGTTAATACTTAAGGGATGCTATGTAAAGTTTAGATGTTCTTTAAACTTTGGGGAACAGGAAGGATACTAACTATGGAATCACTGTATAAAATTAACATTTCGCATAAATGAGTAATGCTGATAAATCTTAGATGTGTAGACGATTAATAGCTGATGGTTTCATTAATCTTGAGTTTGTTGAGGGAGTTGAAGCTTTTATTCATTTTGCTTGTTCTCAAGTTGCATATATGGATGGTCCACAGATCAGATGTCCATATAAAAAGTACAAACACATTCTTTTCCTTCTTATTAATGATGTGAATGGACATTTGCTGAGAAAAATGTTTGTGCCAAATTATTTTGAGAAGACACGACAAGGGGAACCATTGATTTGTAACACCTTAAGGGGTAAAGAAGTACAATTGTCAGTGAACTTGAATGAGTTTGAAGGGGGATTGGATTTAGTACAAATAATATGGATGCAAATGAAAATCTTTACATGAAAATGGTTTATGATACAGTTGGTTATACCTTTTAGGAAAATATAGAAAATCTTTAAGAAGATCCAAACTCACATGCAAAATAGTTTTTTGACTTACTACACTCAATTGACCAAGAATTATAGCCAAATTGTGAGATAATAACTCAATTGTCTTCAATTGTTCGAATATTAAACATAAAGTCTAAAGGGCATATTTCTGATCGTAGTTTTGATAACAATCTTAGATGGTATAATGAATCATTACCTCTTGATCATACAATGGTGGATAGTTTTTACAATATGAAGAAACTTCTTAGGGGTCTTAGTTTGCCTGTTAAAAAGATTGATTGTTGCAAATTGGGATGTCTGTTGTATTAGGGAGATTATGTGGAATTACAAGAGTGCAAATTTTGTGGTCAATCTAGGTTCAAGCCTGGAAAGTGTCTATGAAACAATGATTAGTACCCTATAGGTCGATGCATTATTTCCTACTAACTCCTAGACTTCAAAGACTATATGATTTTGATGTTACTGCATCTTAAATGAGATGGCATAATGAACACAAACAAGAAGATGGAATAATGAGTCATCCATCAGATGCACTAGCATAGAAAGATTTTAATGACACACATTATAAGTTTGTAGCTAAAAGTCGAAATGTTAGGTTGGGATTGTCGACGGATGGATTCCAACCTTTTGGTAAATCCGGCCAATAATATTCATCATCACCAATCATAATTACTCATAATTTTCCTCCATGGATGTGTATGAAAGAGGCATATATGTTATTGACAGTGATTGTGCCAGAACATGGGCTCACTAACTTTGTATTAACTCTACTAAATAAAGTAGATTCGACTAAGAACAAATATAAGTGTAAAAGAAACAATTGATCAATTATATGCTATGACTACCAAATAAGATTAGAACTTTAATAATGCATTTGGTTACTCCCATTATTTTATTGGAAATAATAGGCCTCGCTACTATTTGAGAAAATTACTCTAATTTTTCTAGTGGGCTAGGATCCCATTTAAATATAGTTGATCTTGAGTTTACTCAATAAATCAACTAGACCTAAATTAGGTAGAAAATAACTTTATCAATCACATCTCATGTAACTCCTAGATTTATTAGGTGGAAACTCTTGCCAAAACATATCATATATGTTATTCCTAACCCTCCCTCTAAATTCATGTGATCATGAGTTTGCTCATCCAAATCACGCAAATTTAGTTAATTAGAACCCATTATCATAAGACTAAACATGTTTGGATTAAAGCGGCTTTGAGTTTGCTCAACAAGCATTCAATAAACAGAACTTTGGTTTATTCTTATAACAATGGAATACAATAATCACATTCTCAATATGTACTTAATATTTTAACAAGGGATTTAATTTTGTTCATCTCATCAAACATAAAATTGCATGTAAAATATTATGCATATAAAACATATAATCATATATATATATATATATGTATGTATATATATCAAACATATAAATAAAGTATGTATCTTATGCACTCATAATCAAATTATGTACAGAAAATATCAAGCTTCATTTGATACTAGTTATTGATCTTCAAATTCTAAAATAACATTTCCAACTCCTTGGAAAAATTTAAATTAGATTAAAACCTTTGATTCCTAAATAAACTAAATTCCTATTTCAAATAGAAATTTAATTTGATTTCAAAACAATTTTCAAATCAATTGAAGACTATTTCCAATTATCTTGACTCCTTTGATAAAATTTAATTCAAAACAATTTTAAATAAATTGTACTTCTTTCTTATTATAATTTAAAAAACTCTTTTTCAAATTTATATAAATAACATATTCTAATCCAATTAGAAAACTATTTCTAATCTAATTAGAAATTATTTTTCCTTAATTAGAAAACTATTTTCTAAAATTAAAAGGAAACAACTTTCAAGATTAAATAAAACACTTTTAGATTTAATTAAGAAAGTTATTATATATTTATTTACTTAGAGAATTATTTCTTGACTAATTAGAAAATCTTTCTTTAATAAGTTAGAAAGCTATTTTTAAAATATTAAAGAAAACACATTTTTCTAAATTAATAAATCAAAACACTTTTCAAAATTTAATCAAGAAAAATAATTTATCTAAAATCAAGAAACTTATTATTCTTAAATAAAGAAACAATTTCAAAATATATTAAATAATAATTCTCTAAAAATAAAATTATAACTTTAGTTTATCTCAATCAAATTGAAATAAATAAATATAATTAAGAAACAACTTTCTTAATTATTTAAGAAAACACTTTTATTAGCTTTAAGGAGTCTAATTAACTAATTTCCATCTACTTGAAACTAATTAATCTTATTTAGAAACTACTTTTGTAATTAATTAATTTCAATCTAATTGAAAATCATTAATTCTAATCTTAGAAACTACCTTTCTAAAGTTAATTAGGAATTAATATAATTATTAATCTCAATCAAATTAAGAATAATAATTATCTTAATTTTGGAATTGATTTATGAATTTTAAGACAATTTTAAAATTATGTTTGGAATTTGATTAAATTAAGAATACATAATTACTAATTTAAATAATTCCTTTTTAAGTTTAAGTCATACTTAAACTACTAACCAAACAAACCCTTTCCTAAACCTATTGTCAAACACCCCTCTTCTTCAACTTAATCTCAGACCTTAATACTGTCGTCATCTATCTATCTATCTATGGTCACCGCTACCACCATGTATCTTCTGCACCAACGTCTGATGCCATCGGTCTGCTGTCGCCTTCTTATTCATTTGATAAATTTTGTGAACATTAACTTGGACCAAGTTACTATTCATGTGAATCGTTCCCTCAGCCACAAATGCGACATACCTATGATTGCATCCTCTGGGCATTGAGAGTGGAGAGACTTTTTATGGTGGCATGTCAGTGAGTGATGGATATGTGTAAATTGGTAATGGATACAAGGAGAGCATTGGATTTGTGAACCCAAATTAAGAAATGCAGAAAGCCAATCTTTCATAGAAGCAAATAACATATATGAGGGAGTTTTGTTGATCTTATCACGGATGCCGATACCTAAAAAACAAGCAATAAATTGCATGCCATAATTTCAGATTCTTAATCAATTGATCATAGGGTTTACACAGTTTTAGTCTGAAACACTTTTTAGACATCAATTGCAAACCTTTTGCAATTAAATTTCAAATTTAAGTGACAATCACACAATTTAATCAATTAATATAATTAAAATTTGCTATGATACCACTGTTGGAAAATCGGGTCAAGATCCGATCTCGACCGTAGTGAAATAATCATGAAACCTTTTTGTGACTTTAATTTCCTAAAAACCAAGATTTATTTAATTCTATTAAATGATTAGCAAATCATAATAAAGTGAAATCTAATCCGTACCTTATTCTGAAGCTTAATCTTTGTTTTGTCGTATACCTCGAACTGTTCCCAAAACTGGTCTGTCTCAACCACCATAGCCATACAAGTGTCTGGCCTTTGACAGTATCTATAGAACAGGTTAGGAGAACTTTGTAACTCTTACAGAGAGGGTTAAGCAAGAAGTGTTAGTTTCATAAAGCTTAAGCCTATTTATAATAAACTTTAGATGTTTTAGTAATTTAAATGAAATTAAATTCTAATTTCAACTAAAATTTAATTATAATTACAAATAATTATAATTAAATACCAATTCTGCCTATATAAGATTCAATATCTCATATTGATCCTTATTTATTAAATATCTCATATTTAATCATAAAGTTTCTCAAACTTTATAATCAAGTCCAACTTAATTAAATTAATTTTGCTCTTTTAAACCCATTCTATATTTGAGACCCATTAGATTCCTAAATATGTTGGCCATGATTATAATTTGTCCCTATAGTTCAATCCTTTCATCATACAATGTTCCGATTAGATATAAAGTATAAAGTTGATGTCTTCTCTATTTTGAGTCTAATCATATTAGTTCTCTGCCATTAGCTATTGATTCAATTAATGACATTTGTAAACTATTTACAAAGCATCATTTCACCTTGGCCAAGGATTTCTTGAATTAATACTAATCGAGAACAACTAAACATTCTCGCTTATTACTTTAGGGTGATGAATCCTATCTTGATCATTCAACTATCTCTATATAGTTCATGCTAGATCCAATGAATACCGATTAAATGAGGTATGTTTAAATAGATCATAAGTAGTATCAAAACACAGGAATCCCCATATAAGATAAGTTTGATGACCTCAAGTCAAAGGATCATTGATACAATCATCACAATGAGAATTCTATAGACATACAAGTAATGTTCCAAATAGATTTCTCATATCGGATCTGTTTAGTTAACTTATTCTCTAGCAAGCACCCACATGTTTGTTTAAGTATCTCTATACTTTAGCCTATGAGAATGACTACTTCCTTCATAAAAAAAACAAAATCTATGCTAGTCTTTTTACATTCTATTAATGTCCAATCTTAATAGAACAGTGACTAGGAACATTTAGGAATAATACATAAATGCAATAGGAATCTCATAATTATAATCTCATTATGATTTCATTTGCAATATAAAATTATCACATGGACTTTATCATATACATTTAAATAAGTATAAGATAAATAATGCCTTTAAATAATTTATCACTAAACTACAACCAAAGCGGTTAGCTGTAGGGCATAAATCAACAATTAGAATATGTTACTAATGCTTGAAAAGGATTGGTAATTACGTTGGGGTAATTCACTAGGAATATAGGGAATAGACATTAATTAGTTAAACCAAAAAATTATATTAGATTATGTTTTGTCAAATTAGAGGTCCTAGAATCTTGTTATATTGATTGTTAATCAGTATACATTCTTTACTACTTCTTTAAATTGTAAAATTTTATTCAAATACATCCTTTTACTATTTAAATAAAACTAGAGCTTAGAATTTCTCTAATTAATAAACATAATTTCATGGGGATAATGCTCTCTTTATCAATGTATTACTTGTTTGTAATAATGTGTATTTGCATTAAAAAATTTAAAATAAAATATCATGGAGAAAAACTTGTAAAATCTAATGGAATAGGTTAGATAAAAAGTTAATAATTCTATAAAAAGCTTTAATAATTTTATATATCTTCTAAATATAGAAATAAAGGAGCTACGCATCTCATGTACTTTAAGCTTTTAATTAGATATATGTAAAAGACATTTCTATTGCTAGATAATTTGATCCTCCACTTAAAGTGCTTACTCTCTTGGCTCTACCTTTTGTACTTAATAGGAAGTATTTTTTTAATGTAAAATGAAAGCACATTAAAAGCTAAACTTCAAGGCAGTTATAACATATGGCATAAACATGTCTTGGGATTAACTCAATTAAACTTGAGTAATTATATAAGAAGTAAAGATAATTAAGAAATTAAACTAAATGACAATGCATCACAATACTTTGTGTAAGTTAACTAAACAAGTAGAGGCCATTTAAATATATTATAGGAGAATTTCCATTTATGATCTTTGGTGCTTAATTAAGAATTAAGTCCAACAGATAGAAGAATAATGCAAAACAATCGACATGACTCCATAACAAATCTACTTACATTCTTCTATGTTAATCTTTATACTTGGGGTAAGATCTAGGTAATATTTGATTCCCTATAGTTGGCATCATCAAGCCCCTTATCCACGCTATTTTATTTATGTAAAATACTTGGTCTTATAGTATATTTCCTCTGAACAACCAATGGTTCTTTTTAGTTTATATAACGTATAACAGGTAACTAAAAGCCATTTTAAAAAATTTAGGCTTCTCTTTTAACCATTCTTAAGACTTGTTTAGTCATTCCATTATTCCATGTCTTAGAACTTTGTTTCATTACATATTAAATAGCGTAAAAAGTTGATCCATTTAAAGAAAAAATGTTATTAGCTTCATTTTTTAGTGTTATAAAGCCCATAACTTGTCTAGAATGCTAAACTTGATCTAATCCATGCTTTTCATATTCTTTAATATATCTAACCCAAGAATGAAAGAGGTTTTAGAGATATTGAATGCTTACTAAACCAACTCAAAACATATCACTTTTTAGAAAGATGGACCTAAGATTTCCTTACATGATTGGTTAGTGAAAGTTTTAAATTAATATTTGAGTCATTTCATGTATTCTTCTTTATCTTGACTGGGGGCTATAGTTGGTAAGTGATCTCTTATACAAGTAAATCTTTTATAAGCATTGATAGGCCAATTCCAACTATCTTATTAAGACTACTTCTACTTCAGCTAAATTATAGAAAAGAGCACCCTATCAAGTCATTTGTCCAACCAAAACTAGGTCTCCTTACCATTTGCAATTTTTGCTTCTGAACTCTTTCTAACTTAGTTGCTTAACCATAACATCTTCTTAAGAGCCCAAGGGAAGAATTGTTTAGGATAAACATTCACTAAACTTGCACCTCTATAGGATCTAATTTATAATCTCCTTTATTTGAAAGATAACATAAATCAATCCATTTAACATTGGCACTAGTTGAATTAGGCACATGTCCATAAAATTTCCCCATTAATCTTTTAAGGTTTTAATAATATTTAAGGAGATGTGCAAATGAGAAATTTAGAAAATTTACATGTGATTAAGCACTGCATTTTTAAGTTGTATCCTTTCAGTAAATGAAAGAGCACGATTACACAAACTCCTTAACTTCTTTTGTATTAATTCTAGTAGTGGAATGCAATCATATGTTAAGTCTTTTCATAGTTAAAAGGATATGCAAGTATATAAAAGGAATCTCCCCCTAGGACACCCAAGAATTTAAGAGGAAGCTCTCTTTGGTTGAAACTAAAATTTACCATGATGCTTAACTCTCCTCTCATAACCTTTAGAGATTATTGGATTATTACTTAGACCAGATAAAAGCTTGAAATTTTGTAAAGCTTTGTGATGCATCAATGGATTCAAAGTTAGCTCCATATAGGAGAAAAAGGTCACCAAAAAATGATAAACTTATGACAAGAAGCTTCTCACATCCATAATAAAACTTAGGTAAGGTTTTCTCAAGTTTTTTGGATTCCATTATACTCTAGAGGACATCTATGCATATATTAAAAAGGTAAAGGGACGAAGAATCCTTTTGCCTTGGCTCTGTAGACTCTTTAAATTAAGTAGTATGTTATGTTTATCAATATAGAATAAAAGATAACAATAAATCAATAAGTGATCCATTATACAAACTTATCTAGAAAGCCCTAATAAATCAAGATGGAAGTTACAAAACTATAACTCATATAGTTAAATGACTTGTTAAAGTCCACCTTAAGTATACAACTTTTAATAGCCATATTTGTGTGATAATTTTTATATAGTTCTTAAGCTATAAGAATATTTTCACCAATTAATCTTCTTTTAATAAAAACTCCTTAACATAGATTGATAATGAAATTCAAAACACGATTAAGTCTATTTATAAGTAGGTTACAAATTAGTTTATAAAGAACATTATAATAAGAAATGGTTTATAGACAACTAAGGATGAAAGGTTACGAATCATAAATGTAAGTATTACTAATCTTAATACTGGTCTCCCCTTTGTAAAAAACAATTCTTGAATTTTGTAAATGATTGGGTTATTTATAAAGGAACAAGTTTTTTAGAAGAAGTTGGCATTAAAACCATCAAGCCTAAGAGCTTTTGGACCCTAAACTAAAGAGAGCATTTTTATTTCCAAGTTAGAGAAGGATCTTCATAAGTAGTCAACAAGTTTATGAAGGTTACCTTATTGGATAAATATTTTGATGTGCTAAATGATATAGGACATGGGAAACTCTATACTAATAAGCCTTTTAAAGTAACTCAAAGCAACATTCTTAAGGTCTACTGAATCAATAGTTAGGGAATTATCAGAGGCTTGTAAGGATGTTATAGTGTTTTGATTCCTTCTTGTCAGAATTGCATTGTGAAATAACTTGGGGTTCCTATACCTTTCCTTTAACCAAATGGCTTTACTTTTTTATTTAAGTAAGGAGTAATGAGTATTTAGAGTCTTCATATGTCTCATAAGGTCTAGTCTTTTAGTTTGTTTAAAGTCTTCATCTTTAGAGGATCTATTTAACTTTTTATAAGCATTGTTGACTTTTTTCCATTGCCTCAATATTAGCTACCTTAATATTTCTATAAGAAATTACATTTAGCGATTTCAATTCTTCCTTAATGGCACTTAATTTTGTCATACCCTTACAATCTTTATATCCTTAAACATCTTTGTTCAATCTCTTTCTTACTTTTTAGAAAACTAGGAGAGTAGATCATGTAGTTGTTAAATCTAAAGGGTGCATTCCTTTCTAATTGAAATTTGTTGAGAAAACTTAATAGGGTAATGGTCTGAGCATAGTTGATTATTGAAGCAAGTATAACTATTAGGGAAGCTTGTGAGACAATTAGAATTTACCAAGGCCTTATCATGCTTCTTCCTAAAAAGTCACTCTTTATTCTTATTTTCATTCCATATTAACAAATTGCCTTTAAATATAATATCTATAGTACATATGAGGCCCATGCAATTTAATAACTCTTTATTATAACTTTTAAGTATGCTTTTGATGCTTTCATTTTTATGATAGATGTGTACAACTAAAATCCCCTTTTAAGATCTAAGGTATTATATTTTCCACTTGTAAATCTAACAATTTTTTTTTCATAATTCCTTCCTTTGGGATTCAATCCTTGTTTCACATATTACCGTAATATCCATTCATATGGAGCCTCTTATTAGTTAAACATGACAATAAATTAGTAATTCAAAATGTGGGTGATGAAAAATCATGATAACATCAGGACCATATGAGATTATGATCCTTCTGTTTTAATGCTTAACATGATTAATAATTTTGATCTATTTTTTTGAAAGAACCATAACTATTATTTTGTTCTATAAGAGACCAAAAAATGATAGTTCCTTATATAGAGAACATTATAAAGCGTATATTACTTTTTGAGGTTATTAATACCCCTTAAATTTCAAGTGATAAAATTCATTGAGTAGTAAGAAGGAGACATTGATCCTTCCTTTTTGATTTATGTTTGGGACCTTTCCTTTCATGCATATTATTATCTATTGGTGTTAGGTTTAAAAAATAGGCCTGGCGTCTCTTCTTGAACAATCTTTATTACTAAAGATCCACTGTTATTAGTTGTGTTCATGGCAGGCAAATTTACATTAGATAATCCTCAATTGTCATTTCTTTGAATGAATATATCTACACCAAAGTATCTAACTTAGTTTTCTCCTTATTTGACTAGTTTGTTCCTCTAAACTTAACCTATTTCCTTTAGCACCAATATTGCTAAAATTGACTTGATTTTTTCTTTTTCTTTTAGAACTTGAGAGTAATACTTAGTATTTTCTCTTTTTTTTTGTTTTGTTAAATCCTAGGTTGCAATCCTTTTATCTAAATTCTATGAAGCTCGTCACTCTCTCTTGATTCAAAAAGTTATACTATTAAGGACCTAAATCTTGGCCTTCTCCTCCTTGCTAGGTCTTTAGTTGTGCGTGATTATATTTTTTCTTCCACAAGTTTCTCATCTTTATCAATTCTTATAAGCTTGATTCTATAAAAATTACTTGCTACAAAGAACCTCTATATATATCCTTGTGTATCCTATTTTCTTTAGGGTGATGATACCCTCATCAATATCAATAAGTCTACTCATTGAGATTGTAAGATGACTTAAACCACTTGTAGACCAATATTATAGAGAAACTTTGTTTATATTCACCTAAATGAGAATGATTTCTATATTGATAGAGGATTTTTTATAATCTTGGTCTCCTTTTTTTAGCAATAGAGGCTTTTTATTTACATGTAAAATACGAGCTTCTAGTATTTTCTTAGTTGAATGTTTAAAGTTAAATTCCAATTTGAGCATCCTCTTTTAATTAATTAAGAGTTAATCGAAGCCTTAGTTTTTGTAGGTTGATACAAACCATTAATAAAATAGAGGAAGTGCTAGTCTCTTATCATAGAATAAACTAATCAATGAAGAAGACCATCTTTTGGTAACCTCTTGCAGTATTTTCACCAGAGGAGTAAGCAGTTATGAGTAATTCTCTAGAGGGGATATATTTAAGTTTATTAAAAACATCACTATCACCCATAACTTATTTTCAAGATTCCTAACCACTAGTGTGTCATTTCTAGTGTTCATAGAGGCCTCAACTATCAAAACATATAAGTTTAGTACTTTAGAGATAATTTAGTTTTGGATAAGTTTAGGATAAGGAGAAGGAGTTATACAGGGTTTAAAGGGATTAAGTTGTAAAAAGGGGAAGTCAAGGTTAATAAGGGTTTAAAAAAAGTTTCATGGGTTATCATGATAGTCTTTGTAGTTACATATTGAGTGTAATGAGAGACTAAAGAGAAGAAACCAGTGATGGAGAAAAAGAAGAAGTAAAGTGAACCTTACTAAAAATCTCCATATCTAAAAGGAAAATAAGGTTTGGTATTAAGTGGGAGAAATCCTACCTAGTATTGTTAACGAGAATAGGAAAAAAGGAAGCTTTGACAATATTTAAGTTAAAGGGAAAAGAAGTGGAAGTCAATAAACCTCCTACTTAAACTTTCTTTCTTCCTAAGTTGGTCAAAGTGAAATGGAGATGAAGTGTTACTGCCTACGATTAAACTAAAGATGTTAACGTATGTGATTGATGCACCATTATTAAATTCATACTCTCTTAAATTATAAATTTTATAAGGCATTCATAGGGTACTACTCTTTTCTACATTAATATGAACCCTTTTAGTATAGATATAATAAGTTGAAACCATGTTACCATAGACTTTTTGAGTTTTAAAACATTGAAAATGGCCATTTTATAATGATTTTACCCAATAAAAATAACAATATAAATGAAATTACGTCAATTTTTTTTAATAAATCATCTCCTTATGCTTAACAAAAACATTCACTAATACCATGGTGGGGGTTGAAATGAGAAAAAAAGTTAGTATGAGATCCATTCACTAACGAATTCACTTCATCTATGAAAAGTTCATTAATTCAATGTTGATTGGTAATTGATTTAGTTTCCCGAAAGGAGAGGAATATTTTATGGATATCAATAGTTTTGATACTTTTAGTAAATAAGATAAGGCAATAAATGGGATGAAAAGAGTGAATTATTCAAGGTTATGTGTTATGCTTGATATATAACAATATTTACCAAAAGTAATTCCTATAATGAGAATAGGAAAAGGTGGCTTGTTATTTGAGGACTTAGTTATTGTTTCATACCAATGGAAACCAAATATAACTCATTAAGAAAAAAGTGGATACCTAATAGTAAGAGATTTAAGAGTAGAGATTACCTTGAGGTTAAGAATATGAACCTACAAGAAGTGAATGCCAATCCTACAAATGAGGTTTAGGCCTTTGATAACGATAACCCTTCTTCTAAACAAGAGCTTTTAACCTTAACTAATATGAAGGAGGTTGATTCTCTGTCTGAGTATCTCTATATTTCTTTTAGTAACTAAGAAGGTCAAAGTGTACCTCATAATGAGAATTCAATTTCCCCTTTCTTCTATTGATCTAGAACTTATCTACTCTCCCTCTATTATATAGATCTCTAAATATAAATAGATGAGCCTCATTTTGTCTACTAATGCAATGTAGATAAACACTTTTAATTTAACATATCTTCAAAATTTTGAACAACAAGGTACAAAGTCTAATGATATATACTTTAAACTTGTTACTAGAACAAGATTTATTAGAAAAACTAGGGAAAACAATTCCAAATCCTCCCTCTCCCATTTTTTGAAACTCTTAAGGTCTTAAATAGCTTAATAGCCTTAAAATGTATAAATATTTGTAAGATAACAAACCCTTCGTAATTTGTTTTCTAGAAGAAAAGATTAAGGAGGTCAATTGTAGAAACCTGAATTTCTTAAGGAAATATTAGTCTAGCATCTACAATTATCAATAATTATAGTCAAAATTTAGCAATTAATTTTGACCTAAATAAGATAGAAGTTCTACACTTCTTGATTCTTGATTAGCTTATTCACAATTCAATAACAATTTTCTAAAGTAACACCATTTAGGTTTCCTCTGTCTATGTCTAAGATCTTTGATTCGAAGCCTTTTGTTCTTACCCTTAAAGGTCAAATAAAAAATTTTAATTCCAAGGATTGTAGTATAGAATGCAACCTCGGGTCGTTTCACTTAATCGGAATCTAATGAATGAATTTAAGCTAGCCTATAGGTTATGATATGCAAACCAAATTAGAAAGGAAGGGGGGGTTTAATCTTTGGAAATTTGGGAAAAAATAAATGAATTGTAAGAAAATGTAATGAAAAGTATTTTTTGGATTTTGGGAACAAAAACACGATAAGATAAAAACAATGATCAAATGATGATAGTATCCTATTGAAAACGAGCTTTGGCTATCATAGTTCGAAATAAATTTTAATGGGAGTGAATCACTAAGTTTCAAATGGTAAACCTTAAAGAACTCTTTAAATCCAAGGT
>JANZLD010000236.1:51335777-51347558 GCA_026413575.1 Erythroxylum carthagenense
ATATACTTGACTGCTGCATGAATTGAGTAGACCATCGATGATGGTTCCTCACTGAGTTCGCAAAACTCACCCAAAATTTGCAATTATGTTTCAGGCTTTAAAGAGTACCCCGTTAGACAAACGGGAGTATGCCTACTGCATACAAGTCAGAGATAGAGGTCGGGATCAGTCCATGTCTGCATTAGTGTCATCTTACTTTTATACAATTATGTATTCCGCATTTTTATGGAAAATAGTGATGTAGTTCTAGTGGGCCCCAAATGGGCTATTGTAATTTTATGATCACTGAAATATTTATGAATAAAATTGGGCCCAATTTGGTTATGGATCTGTGTATATTAACTGGCTATTCTAAATAATATCGAGTGTATTGTTATCATTGAAAATGTTTACAAAGTAAAGCAGGGCCCCAATTGTCTACTGATTTCCGCGCATATGATTGTATTCAAAAAAAATTATACTGAGTTTTTGACCGTGTTCGAGTACTCTAGCATGCCACCCTTGCGGGTCATAGACTCGGATATCACCTACGATGTCGGGTTCGTGTCCTGCGGGAGTGGGGTGCTACAAAACTAGTTGATCTAGTTCAATATCAATGAATGTATTCATTTAAGAGTTAATTCAAAAAAAATGATTGTAATTAAAGTAATAACATGTTTTAACAACTAAATTGTAATAACCCTATTCGCTAATATAGGTATTTCCATCATTTGATGAAAAATGTCAAAAATAAGGCTAGAGTTAAAGGTTCGATATGTAATGCTTATTTAGTGAAGCTAATACATTTTGTTCACATTTTTTTGAGTCACATGTTCACACAAGAGAAAGAAAAGTTTCTCATAATGACGATAGGGGAGGAATCAGTGATGCTAATGGTAACTTATCCATTTTCACATATATTATAGACGAAAATATGGACGTTCAACCGAAAGAATATTAACAGAGGAAGAAATTGAGGCTACCCATGGTTATATTTTATTGAATTGTCAAAAGGGTCAACCTTTTGTGAAGTTAAAATTGATTATTTGGGTCTTAAAATTTAGTGCTATTCATAATTAAAATATATAATAATTTTTTTAGATTATACGAGAAATTGTTACGTAAGCTAATTCCCGACAAAACATAAGATGATATTAATAAAGAAATTGGAAGACATTTTCTTCGATGATTCGAAAAATATGCAAGTTTTCACTTACAAATATTAAAATGATTGAATTATAAGATTTAAATGTTTAAATGACATTATACTGTTTCATATGATAATTTCTTTTGTGTAGGCATTAGAAAATCCAATAGAGAACAAGTTCATATGTGATATTACGAAGGGACCTCTTCGAACTATTAAATTGTATCTGGTGTATTTCATTAATGGATACAAATATCATACAGAATATCATGGTCATAATATGGAACATTAAATAGTGGAGTTTGCATAAAGAGAGAATTGATGGATTACTATAGTAAAATTATTGAGATACTTGAAATTGAGTACCCTACATTGCCAATAAAACGAAGTGTGATATTTAAGTGTGACTTGTTTGATCCAACTCCAAATGTTGGTACAAAAGTGCATAGCCGGTACAATCTAGTTGAAATTAACAACTAAAGAAGATTGAGACAATTTGAATCTTTCGTGTTAAAAATGCAAGCGATTCAGGTGTATTATGTCCCTTTTTCACAACTTACAATGAGATAAGTTAGATTGGTTAATTGTTTGCAAAGTTAAACCTAGAGATGTTTTTGAATCACATGGAAAAGGAGAACAAAGAATTAAAAGAGAAGCATTTTAGGTAGATGTTTATGAAATAAATACGTTTGTCACATATGATGATAATGAATCTTTGAATGATCCATCTAATGAATATGTTGAAATTTCATTTGGAGATGATGACGAGGGCCAAAGATTTGAAGATGAGCCTGAGTTTGATTCTTATTCTTTAGAAAAAGAAGATGATTTTAATTTACAATTAAGTGATGATAGCAATTAATTTATGTTTGTAATTGAATATTATATTCAACAAATCAATTATTTCCTTTTGAATATATTATGTAAATTATTAAATTCAAATTCTTATATTTCTAGAAAATTCAATCAAATATGAATTTTAGGTTGAAATATGCCACCAAAGAGAAAACATGATATAATACGACCTAAGTTTAGACAACGATTTGGAGGTACTTACTATCTAGGTGAACTATCACATTTTACAGCTACAACTGTATCACCTCCTCTCCCTCCAGCTACTACACTTACAGATGAGGCATCACCTTATGTACCTATTGCTACACCATCCACCACCCTTACATCATCCACTACCTCTATAGTGACAGAGATATCAGGGGGTAAACGATGTGGATGAAGGAGATAGCCGTTAGTCTAGAGCTGGGGGACTTGATGGAAAAACTTATATCACAATTTTCAATAATCTACAAGTGAAAATGCATAAAACAATATACGTTTATAATTAAGTTATAGGTTTAAATTTTAAAAATGGTATAAATTTATTTGTTTTTATATTAGGTTCATTCCGTCTGGATCGCGCTCAAGAAACATGACATCAAAATTTAAAGAGAAGATTGATCTTGAGGGTTATAAATGGAAGAATATCTCTTAAGCCACAAAGGAATTTTACTATCAAGAGTTTGAGGTATAATAAAAATATTATTTTCTTTTTAATTGATTTTTGTACATTAATTAGATAAATATTATTACATTATAAGTATTTATCAAATTTTTTCCTTTTATTTTAGAAAGAATTTTTTGGGGTTCTAAATTTGACGTGGTCATTAATAAAGCATGCGAGAGATGAGCACGTACACATTATCGAGACTTTTTAATGTAATACACAAGGCTAGTGTACGATCACCTTATATTACTAAACAAATATGGAGTCGTTGGCAGCAGTATTGGACATCACCTGAGGCAATATCTATTTTAGAGTGTAATTCTACCAACAAATATGGAGGACTGGGGGAGAGAGTCTTCTTCTACATATGGAAGGATCTATTACTCACCACGAACATACAAAGAGACTTGTAAGTATTTACACTTTATATTTATATTATGATTTTTTTTCTTTGCTGTATATCAATTTAAATTGATATGTAAATTTTGGAATGAAAATATGTGTATTATGGAGAATGATAATGTTATAAATGTTTCATGCCATCTATGGTTGTATTGTTAAGTAAATTTTTTTATTTAACAGGAGGTAAATATCAAAAAAAATAGAGGAAACTTCGTCGAAATTTTATAAATTCTAGTTAACTTATAATATTTTATTCTTATACAGGAAAAGTCTATAGGCATGAGGCCTACACCTCGTCAGCTCTTTTTGCACACTCACACTAATAAGGATGACAATGTGACATTTGTCAACACCCGATGTAGAGAACTTAATGTATGTGAAATTTATACTGTAATATTAATTCTTAATAATTATCACTTACTAATATAAACACTGCCTTTTAATAGAACCAAATATAAGAAAGCATTCAACGACAGTCTCAGCACTCTGAAGCTGTTGATGAGAGTCAAACATATCTTGATGTAGTGGATAATAGGGACTATCGTGGAAGGATCTTCGACTTAGGTTCATTTGTGAACACATATTATTCGCAATCCTCCATGTCCAGTACAGTAGCATCTAGTAGATGGTCGACAATCAATAAAGTTAATGAGCTTCGAAGCAAAGTGTAAACATTGACAACTCGGTTACACTAGTCGATAGAATACATAACTTAGCTCCATAATTAGATGGATGAGTCGAAGAGGAGGGATAGCACCTCATCGCAGCAATCGGAGCACCTGTAGTCACCAAATCAATAGTGTACTTGTAATCATTTCATTTGAATTACAAATATTTATTATGTACAATTTAATGCTTTTATTATCAATTAAGATAATTTTAACTTTATATCATCAATCAACTTTCTATTTAAACAAATTAAAATATTATGCAAAGATAATTCATAATTTTTAAAATTATGCATTAATCATAAGATCATGAAATAAAATTTAATGTTGAAATTTTTAAAGAAATTTTTAAAAATACTTACTGACAAAAAACACAAGTAGGTCGATAAAATCTATTATATTTACCGACAGAATACAACAAACCGTTAGCAATATTGATAGCCCATCACCAACTTTACTGACAGGATTTGCCACAGAAAAATCGTCAGTATACTCACCGACAGCACAATCATAATCGTTAGTAATGTTGTAATAAATTTACCGATAGAATAACTAATACCTTCTGTAAATATGCCGATAGAAAAATCTTGACTGTTAGAAATTTACCAATAGTCTACTGAGCAAACAATTGTTGGTATATTCAGTGATAATTATATAAAAATTTGTCGGTAAATTTACCGACGGAGATTTTGTTATTAGTCAAAAATTATTACTTACAACGGTTTTTACGACACCTTTGTTCGTCGGTAAATTTCGTCGCCAATTTTTATTCCTGACGGAATCCGAAAGTTTTCCATTGGTAATATTTGTCGCTAAACGACATTTTTCTTGTAGCGATACTTGGCATAATTTTTATACGAAATAAACTATTTATTGTAGATTTTTTTTTAATCTTCAACTCAAAGGACATGAACCTATCTAGTTCGACAGTTTATTTTGTAGTAAACCCAAAGTTCATCTCTAAATAAAAAAACTTTGGTAGCTTTCCATTAGATTTTTCTATATATTTTCACAACTAGGTAGAATGTTGACACATTTCCTTTTATGTTCTTTTTTTGTCATTCGTATTTCCCACATACTTCCTCCTGAGACCCCAAAAAATATTCATAATATACTTTTCTAATATAGGACAATTCAATTGCAAATTTTTAACATTAATTTAGCATCAACCTTTCTTATCAATTACATTAATTATATTTTCGGGATTAATCTTTTTTACCTATATTTACTTAATGTAAATCACACTGACTAGATACTTATTTGACATAGAGAAATCCAACATCATATCAAGTTTTTTTTCCTCGTAGTATCGAAACTGATTAGCTACAATTTAGCCCTTATTGGATGTGGTCCTACTGAAACTTGGTAGGAAAAGAGTCTAGAGAAAGAAAACTCTTAGGAACCTTGTAACAAAAGGGTTAGAAATATCTTTTTAATTCTCCTACATATTCGTAGAGCGTGCTCATTTTCGAATGAATCCAAAAGCTTACATGGTGACTGGTCCTCTTCAATGAGCACCTGTTGTCGTGCCCAGTACTAGTTACGTTAGACTGTTTGGATCATAACCAGTTACACGACGATAATATTTACTATTAAAATCGTGACCTGCAATAAGACCTCTTTAATTATTAGGAAGATGTGATGTATTGAATCTTATATTAATGGTGCCCTCGTGATTTTATTTGATTAGAATGATGAAGAGTAGATTACGTCTCCTGATCATGACACAGATATGCTTGGGAAGGAATAAATATAAACTGAAAAGGTTTATTTACAGGATAATGATCCAAAGCTGGTGAAGTTAGGTGCTTAATAATTAATCAGTTCATGCCACCATCTCAAGCGAGGAACTGACAAAAAGTTTTAACCATAAAACATTAATTTACACTCAAGATTTCATATAAGAAAGCTAGTCACATACATCAACTGGGCATTATGCATTATGGACAACATTACATCATTAAAGTTTGTAGTGCCAACGTAGTGGTTGGTGGTGGTGGTGGGTCATAAAGAGGTCCCTTTTCTTTTTTGGACCACTCGTTGATCCTCCAACTATGAGGAAGAAACGATTGATTTTGTTTAAAGCCTATTTTGTAGCGAAGAACTGCATAATTATATTCAAGGATAGTCCTGAAATTAAGCCAAAACTTGATGCGGTTAAATAATATAATAATTCTACGCGCGACCTGTCAATCTCATGGTTACGGGATGGGAGGGTTACCAAAGAGAAATTAGTTAGGCGTCGCCTCGTGATACCTTTATTTTCTTTTCTTTTTCTGGGGAGTATCTAAGTAGCGCTTTCTTTTTTCTTTCGAAAGAAAAGGAAATGCAAATTAATATGTTTCCCTTATCATTTCTTTGCTAATGATTTGTCGACACCTTCAATGAAGTTGGGTTCCCACCGAGGATCACCTGTTAAACTAATTTAATTTAAATGTAATTTATATATTAATTGACAATTGATATAATTTTCTGATGAAGAAAATGTGAGTACTTATAGTATTAATCTATTACTATAAGAAGTTCTTGCTCTCTAACCTAGCTAGAAATCGCAACTTAAAATTAAGACGACTTAAATGATCCACATTCACATAGTTTTCATCCTTGTTCTTTCTTCTGTTTGGAGAATAATACTTATTTTGTATGTTCTTAGTTTGTTGGTGTGGTATGTCAAAATAATTTTTCTATGGATGTGGGAAATCTTGATTCAATGCATCTTTCAGGTTAGGTATATAGAGCTTTGGAATCGATAATGTGAGTTTGGCGACCGAGCTTTGTAAGAACCATCAACAAATTGTTATTAAGTAATATTTTCAAATCACCAGGTGAAAGGGATGATGGATCCCTTCAAGCTAGGATTAATCTATTTTCAAGGGATTGGAAAAGTAGGCCTACACTTAAGGGAAAGGGTTCTGCGAGATTCGGGGCTCCCACATCAAAGAAAATATTAAACAAAGAAAGTGGCAAATTGGCAATCATTCAAGAATGCTAACATACAATGGAACCATTCATACAAACTTTGGTCATATTTTAGCTTCTAGGATAGATTCCATCTTACAATTAGGAAATAAGCAGGAAGTAATGACCAGACGAGCAATTCCACATTCTTTTATAATTTAATCTTCAAGATGTTTACTATTTCTTTTGTCCTTATGAATAGTCAAATATGGAGGGGAAATTTCAATTGTTAATTACTAATTAATGAGATGTCCACATATATTTCGAACTTTTAGGTCCCTAATCTATGACTACTGATTTCACATATCTAGGACTTAGTGCAGTCTAATCATGGCATGCAGTTAAACTTGACATCTACCTGCCATAGCACAATTGGATTACAGTATTCAAATCACTGATATGCCTCACAAATCACGTCCAAGAAGCTGTTAATAGGAAGTTAATTCAACAAAAAAACTATCTTAGAATAAATATTGTTGATAGGACGTTTGAGTCTTCTGGTTAATTTGCAATGCTTTTTTCTTTCCTAGCACATGCCTTCTTTTACCTGTATGTTACCATTTTAGAAGTTACCCGCATTCCATCAAAGCAAATCATACCCATTACAGGATGAGGTCACACACACACACACACATTAAAAGGACCATAATCTCCACTAGTTGAGACTTTACGACTTCTATGGATGTGTGATTATTACGAGATCAATTTTACCATTGCATAATGATTTGTATGCCCATAACTTGAAATTAAAGTTTTTTAAAAAGGTCTTATTTCCTCCTAGATAATTATGCCCTCACGACGTTTTATATAGGTGAACTCTTTCTATGCTTAGAGATTCCAACTCCTTGGTAGACAAAGAATGATAGTCAACAAACCGAGACATTAATAATTGAGGGTATTATAAGCAAAACTGAAAGAACTTGTTTAAAAGCAAATAATTAACAAAGAAGGCAGCAAGAGATGTGATGCATGTGCAGATTCTTGAAGTAAGAGGAACTTGAGAAGTTGTGACGCGTCGTACATGCATGAGTGCGAAGGCGAACTGCAATAGAATTGCAGAGTTCTGATTTGAACTGGTCTATAACATACTACCGAGCGTTAAGTCAATAACATCTTAGCGCCTCATGCACAGGCTTGGAGGGGGGAAAATGTGGACTTTGCATGTTAGCCCCAGAGACCATAATAAATAAAGAATGAAAGGGTGCATTATATAGGAGCGTCAGCACTTTTGGTTTCAACCACATTTGCTCCATAGATCCCAGAGACCAACTCCTTTGACTTTTCTTTAGTACCATAATAGATCATATTTAATCTATCTCTATTATTGAATTTGATTATATGATTTGAATTTTATAAAATAAAATGTTATCAGAACAAAACCTTTTTAAAATTAAAGTGTACACGATTCATATTTTTATCAAATTAGAAACGGCTTCGAATTAACCCATTGGCACAATCTATTTGTAGTATAGCTCCTCAATGTGCTTAACATGACTAGCCATGCTTATCAAATAGGTGAAGACGTGTTATGCCTTCTTCGTGAAAAACTTGAAAGGATAGCATGTAAATAGCGGCGTAAACTGTGATCTGGTACATCATTTTTTTTTATATATATTAGAGGTGTAATATCCGGAATGAATTTTAAGGGAAGAGAAGGGCTTAAATCTTATTTCACACACCTGAGTAACAACTTTTTAATAGATGTCACGTACTGGAATCAATAATATGTTCTCACGGGGGCCCCTCACTTTTTCTGGAGAAGTGTCCCAGACGGGAAAAAGCTGAAATTTATTGACTTGCTTTTATGCATATGAATAGAGCTTCTGCCTAAGCTGCCCTACCACAATTATCATCAGGGAAAACTTAATTACTCTGAAAAGGCATTATAAATGTGTGGGAGCAATTCCTATCAATGTGTGGGAGCATAAGGAGCTCACGAAATTTTTGAGGTTATTTGACTTCTACAAAACTATCTGAATCAATTGTGCTAGCATAATAAGATCAAGGATTGAAATGTCTAAAGATGAAAAGAATATTAAATGATTGCACTCATTTTTACAAACTATTTAATTTTGTTATAATAGTACATAAAAAGAGTATTAAATGATTATAGTTATTTTTAAAAGTACTTAATTTTTATGTGCAACTTTGAAAAAATATAACAAAGCTATTAGTTTAGTAATAAATTTTTAGCTTATATATTTATCAACTTAAAATTTTTCTATCATTTTTCCTATATATCATCTGCATCATCTGTTTATGTATTTTTTATATTCAAAGGGCAAAATTGTGGTAATGACAAAAGAAAAGAATTTGAAAATATCAACAAAAATTTAACAATCAAAATATATAAAAAAGATTATTGAATAGAATAGAAAATAGTAGTTTTGAAGTGCAGGGATAAAAGGCATAAACCACTCTTGTAACTTGAAAAATCTTAAGAAAGCCTCGTAAACTTTGGAATTCCTAAAAAAAATCAGGTACTTCAAACTTTTTTAGACAAATTTTATGTCGTTAACTTCTGTTAAAGAAAGGTAATAAAAATTCTAACGTAACAAAATTGTTCCACATGGACCAATTATTTTTAAGTGATGTAGAGCCTAATCATTGACTAAAAGTCTACTGAGACTCATCTTAACTTGACTCACCCCTTCCCTCTCAACCCACCCAACCCAACCCACCCAACCTAACCAATGCCCTTTATTCTATTGAGTAAGCTGAAATTTTTTTCCTCATGAATGATGAATGTCTCTTGTTTTATTGCAAGAATGGAAAATGGAGAATGGGGAAGGCAAATTTCAGAAATTATTGAAAGTTATGTTTCAAAAACTATTAAATTTATGGGCTAATGTTGTAACATTTCTACTTGTTCTTCTTTCTCCTTTCCTTTGGGTGCTATCAAGAGGTTGGGATAGTTGCCTCTAGGTGAGGATTTTTGTTTCCTTTCATCATACTGAGTAGATGGGTTTGTTTGCAGGGTAAATTTATTTCAATTTCATTGATGGGTTTGTTTGTAGGGTCAATTTATTTCAATTTCATCCCATCATACTGGGTTGATGGATTTGTTGGCTAGGTAAATAATGGGTTTCTATGGTTTGGATCAAGTGATTCGCTTCTCCCTAGTCTTATATATGATGTTATGTTGAATTTTCTTATTTGGGGCATTTAGTTTTTACTATGCTTCATTAGTATGCATAAACAAAAGGTTTCATAGCTTAATCAAAAGTGAGTGTTTGTACGAGTTAAGGAAGCAATGGGAATAGTGGAGCATTGGGTGTAATTGGTTTGTGATCAAAAGGAATGGGAGACATTTGGTATAAGTGGATGTGATTGCCAAACATACCTTGTGATGAGTATTTTAATCATACTGATAAGAAGTCATTGATAGCCGAAAGTTAATTATTTATTTTTGGACGTGAGTTACTAAGATTTGCTATTTGGAAGCATAGTTTGAAACATCATACATGGTTCAAGTAATCATCTTCATAGCTTTATCTTTGTGAGAAAATACAATTGCAAAGTTAGGAGGAATATTATCTCTTATTACTGATGTGCGAGCTATTAAATCATTGGTTTTTGGGCATAATAGACAACTTGATAGGCTAAATTTTTCTTTTACTTTTTACTAATATATCACAACATAGATATTGTCCTTTACTACCAATGCAAACTAGTTTAAGTGGATGTTGCAACTAATCATACAAAAATTTCGAATCAGTTATGGAACCAAAATGTGTATTTTATTGACAAAAGTCAAGAACATTAGTTATAAGAATTCTTTATAGTATATGAAATGTTAATAACACTAATAAGATATACTTCTTTTTATATATCTACTCCCATTGAAAATTCACCACATATGTTCCTTTTTCATTGCAAAAACTAGTAACAAATATCTTCACAATTATGCACGAGCTTAATCAACATTTGTCATATGTTAAGCAGAAGATGATTAATCCTATAATCTCTTTAAGTACCTATTATAACATAGCATTCTATCCTCAAAATCATTCTTGTAGTTTGTGTGGCTCTTTAAAGCATAATCTTTGATAGAATATAACGGTATAATCTTTTTTATTTAATTATGCTTGAATATATATGATATAAATTCATAAGGAAATTAAATTGAAGTTTTTAATATAAACAGGATATGAAACAATTAGAAGGTATTGACAAATTGATCTGTTATTGGTTGAACAAAACACCTACAATAAGTGGTGGAAGCATACTCATAGTTTTGAACCCAAATGTGATATGTTATTGAACAACCATTGTGAAAGTTTCAATGCTTACATCATAAGGCTAGGGAGAAGCCAATTATCATAATGCTTAAAATGATTAAAAGAGAAACAATGAAGAGCTTTAACAAGGAAAACAAGGGGATGGATATTCATAATGGATCCATTTGTCATAAGATTCAAAAACTATGCTCAATAATAATTATAAAGTAAATGTTAATTATATTCATTCATTTTGTTAATGCTCTTTTATTTTCTCAATGAGAGTATTTATCATGTCACTTCCTTGGAACTATCTGTATTTAATTAATGTACTTCAAAACTTTAAGATGTAATAAACGAGATAGTATTTTATCTATTTAATATCAAATTAATAATTCTATATAATACCTTTTGTTCCATTTTAGTAATTAATGGAAATAATGAACTACCAATCAATGCTCTTGACATATATAACTTAAACATTTCCATTACTCAATTATTCAAATGATTCCAACTTTCAAAACTATTATTAAGGATTTTGACCTTGCAGTTTACGGGAAATAAACTAAGAATGCCTTGTTGAAAGAATTTTGTTTATGTTTTATTATTCTTTGATAAAGAAAATCTTCCAATGAAAATATAAAATATTGCAAAGACATGATCGGCTAAAACTGTAATGCGCTTGCAACATTTCACAAAATGTTAATTAAATGCCTATCTTTATTAGACTTCAACTTTAATTTCTAAATTTGCTAAGATATTATAAATTTCACTAATGGAGACATCATGTTAACATATGTAATATAACAATTAGACACGTTAGATACATCATGAAATTGAGTAAGCATTTTCAATTACTTCAATATTTAAAAGTAAACTCCATAAATTTATTATTATTATTATTAT
>JANZLD010000236.1:51347658-51358217 GCA_026413575.1 Erythroxylum carthagenense
GCCACTCTCGCGGGTCACAGGCTCGGATATCACCGTGGATATCGGGTTCGGGTCTCGGCGGGTGTGGGGTGCTACAAAAAATTATTTTGATTCAAATTTTTACTTTTAGTGCACTTAAATTATTAAACTAAAATAGTTGTCAAATGAATCTATAACTTACCTAATAGTGTCATCTAAACTCATATTTAATTGGATATGCATATACACTCTCTTAAATACATTATTAATTGAAAATAAAAAAATTAGTGAGGATATTCTCGTAGTAAAAAGGATTTTGAGAGAAAATTATTATAAATTATGAATAAGTTTCCTAACACACATCGGAGACCACGAGGGATTGTGTTGTCAATATTGCAATCATGGATTTCTTTAAAAGGGAGATTTTGAAGGAGTGGAACAAGACATATGTTAGTTTGATTCCTAAGATTGGTAATGCATGTAAATTGAAGGAATTCAGAACAATCTCATGTTGCAATGTGGTGTACAACTAAAATCCTATCAAGAAGGATGAGAAATAATCTTTGATAAAATAATAAACATTGTTCATAACACATTTATGAGATAAAGGTCTATAAGAAGTAACATATTGTTGTGTCTGGAATTGTTTAAAGCTTACAATTCAAAACCATCAATAAAAAATTGCTTACTAAAGATAGATCTTACTAAAGCATACGAATCCATAAGCTGGATGTCTTAAACAAAATCCTAAAAGTAGTTGGATTCCTAAGCAGGTTTAGAAGTTAGATCATGGAATGTATCTTAACCCCTTCCTATGCCATTTTAGTCAATAAGTGCCTAAAATGCACTTCAATACAGGCAAAGGACTAACCTTTTGTACTTGGAATGGAGATTCTACATATCATAATTTCAATAGATATCTCAATAAATCCAAATTTCAAGTACCATCACAAATGCGAAGTACAAAACTTATCACCTTGCTTATGCTAATGATATACTATTATTTTATAGAGTTAAAAAAAGCTTCAATTAATATAATGTTAGGCTCTTTAGGGAAGTTACAAGATGTTTTTAAGCTAAGAAGGAACAAAGAAAAGTCCTTTTATCTCTCCACAAATGTCAACACTGATGTAGCAATCAAGGCAATGGAGTTGGGTTTCAAACATAGAACACTTCCTATAAAATATTAGTTGTTCATATATCTTAAAAGAAAATCAACATGATGGATTATATACCACTTATGGATGCATTTAACAAAGGATTCAATCATTGGTGTGATAAGTTCCTAACTTATGGAGGAAGGCTTTAACTAGTAATCTCCGTATGAGCAATCTAGCAACCCATTAGCCCAATCACCTTGCACTTCCTTAGGGTATGTTAAAAGAAATAGATAGGAAGCTAAAGGAGTTCTTATAGAGTGGAAATAGAAACCAATATAAAGTTCCTAAGGTTAAATGTTCCAAGATTTGCACACCTAAGGAAACAGGAGGAGTATAGACCACCTAAGCTAAAATAATAAACAATGTCTTATTGTCCAAGAGAATATAGTACATCTGCAAAATGAAAGAGGATTTACAGGTTGAATGGATTCATATAATTGACTTAAGAGAAAGCAACATATGGAGCAATAAGCCAAACTAGAACATGTCTTGGACATTGAAGTAAATCCTTGCTACTAGACAATGGATGGAAAGATTAATAATCCATAAAATAGGGGATGGACATAATACATTATTTTAGTGACAATTGTCTTAAAATAGGTCCTATTACATAGTTTATAGGAGGTTCTACACTTAAGGATATAATTCCAACAAGCAAAAAATGAAAGAACTCATAAAGGCAAATCAGTAGAGATGGCGTTTTTATAGAAAAAGAGGAGCTGAGTTGATTATGAATAACTTACCTCCATATTAGCCTAATACAGACAATGAAGATGCAATCCAATGGAAAGCTGACAATGCTATGAAAAAGGAGTGCAAGAAAGTACTTCAATATAAGGCAAACATTAGGGTGCAATGTTATAAGCTAGTTTGGGACCAAACACCACTCTAAGCCATGTTTTTATACTATAATTAGGCATATTAGGAGGATTAGGCACCAAGGAGAAAATCAATTTTGAGATCCGCTATAGAATTTGTGAATTGTGTAAGGAACAAAAAGAGACTACAGATCATCTTATGGTTGAATACAATTTCTCTAATTTCATATGGTCAAAAATCAGTGGGCTATTGAACATTTAATAGATTCCAACTAACTTGAAAGGACTTTGCAACATTTAACTAGAGTTGAAACTAAAAAATAAAAATAAGGGAGATTACAAGTTGATAAAGATGAGCCTTGAAGCAATAATATACTTTTTATTTAGAGAAAGAAATGCTAGTGTATTCTAGGAAGAGTCTTAGACATAAGAGCAAATTCTATATAATATAATATTGCATTATATAATGAACATAGTAATAAGAGGCCTAGATAATTTTCTCACCATAAATGAAAACTAGATGGTTAACAAATAGTAACCACTTGAGCACACTGAAGTAAGGGATTCCATATCCTAAAAGGAGTGAAAGACAGCAAATGAGGAGTAGTCAAAATCAATATATATTTAAATTGCCAAATTTTATAATAAGGGTTGGATGCTCATAACTGAAGAGTTGGGATTGTAAAATAGACAATCCATGTTTATTACATTGACAATTAGTATTATTTTTACTCAATCATGGTATTTCCATTTTCATTGTAGCTGTTATTTATTGTCATTGTATTATTATAATTTTAGAAGTAGTTGTGGTATTTAATGTACCGATTCCCATTACATTTTTTTGATGTATGGCACTCTTCCCATTCATTCAATATATTCTATTTAAAATTGTATGAATGCCTTATTTGTAAGGAATTATGGTTTTTTTTACATAAACATGATATTAAATAACTAGAAATAATATAATTTATATTAAAGGAGGGCATGGTTTGATCTTAGAGATGATATTATCACTTTCACTAGAGTTATTGCTTTTATTATTATGTCCTGGTAATTTTTGTACATGATTGTGATATTGAATGTATTAAGTACTAGTATATATAGTTTATGTTTAGCCATAATATTATTTTTCTTCAATCAATATATTATCATTTAAAAGTGTATATCTTCCTTATACAGGCTATTAGAAAATATAGTACTATTATAATTTTATTGATATATGGTATTGTTTGTACTTAAAGATGGTATTCTCATTTTTCACTGAAGCTGTGTTACTTATTTTAAACACATCATGCTAGGTTTTCTTTATATTTGTGGTATTGAATGTACTGAGTTTTGTTATAATTTCTATTATGACATGGCATTCTTTACGATGAGTCATTTTATTACCATTATAAAGTGTAGGTGTTACTTATTTGTAACAAATGATGGTACTTTTTACAAAGACATGGTATTGAAGAAATATAATACGAGTATAGTCTATATTGAGATAAGGTATTATTTATACTCAGAGATGGTATTTATATTTTCACTGAAGTTACAATTGTTATAACATCTTAGTAATTTTTAAATGATTGTGTATTGAATGTAACGAGTTTTGATATAATTTGTATTGAGGTATGGGATTCTTTTCAATCAATCAATAGATTCCAATTTAAGTTTATGTCTATTTTAGCTATAATGAATGATGATATTTTTTTGTGCATAAATGTATTATTGGATAGATATAATACTAGCATCGTTTGCATTGAGACAGAGTATGATTTTTACTCAAGAATAGTGTTCACATTTTAAGATGTACATGATACTTATTTTTTACAATTGATAGTATTTTTCTTTTTACATTAGGTTGGTTTTACATGTATTGAGTCATGGTACAATTTTTGTTTAGACATACAATTGTTTATACTTAGTCATGGTATTCTGACATCTAAGTGAAACTGTTACTAGTTTTAAATTATTGATAGTATTTTCTATTTACAAATAATTTGGAATACAATGAGGCATATTGTTGCTTAGTTAATTCCTAGTAGAATGCTCACGTACTAATATATATTACACTCTAAATAAATATACTACCAAAATGATTCAACACTCCGAGAGGGGTGATCTTCTTTCTTAATCTTATTTTGAAACTCTTCTCTGGCCTCTCTTACTTAGGAAAACAATAAATAGATGGTTTGAAAATAATTTCAAGATAAATCATTAAAGCCTTTACTTTTTTTGAAAAAAATTAATTAAATGAAATAGGATAAATTACAAATACAAGAGAGTTCCAGGTATAGATCGAAACTACAAAAGCAAGGAAACCTATCCAGTCATATTAGTAGAAACAACGTAAGGAAACATAAACGCGATAGCATTGGAGCTTCGATAATAATTGGAAATATATGCTACAATTTGATCAGTTCATTGGCGCCTTAGCAACCCCACTTGAAGATGTGCTAAGATGAGTTGCTTTCCAAGTAGACCGTTAAATACATAAAGAGGAGCATACAATTGGTCTACATCTTTGTTGTAGCTTCTTATTCATAATGATCTCCCAAATCTCTGCTAAAATGAAGGATATCAGACACTCTTTAGTAGATGATTGATGTTTGAACTGTCGAAGATTCCACTCCCTCCATAACCTGTAAATACAAGCGTCCAAGACAATGATGTGGATTGGTGATTACGCAAAGAGTCCATTTGTAATCTCCAAGGTGGTTGTTCCTAGATTCATCCAATAACAAGAAGCAATAACATAATCCCACATTGCCTTGTTAAAAGGACATGCAAAAAAGAGAGAGTTGCAAGATTCACTTAGCATAGAGCACATTGGACAGTTGTTATCTATTTAGATATATAAAATTCGGTCTGCTGTAGAAAGCTTGTTCTAAATAGCTAATTAGTAGATGAAAGATATTCTCGATGTTAAGTGCTTATTTCATACCTTAGTGGCCTAAGGAATTGCGAGTCGATGTTAAGCGCGCTTTGGTAAAATCCTTCATTGTCATTGATAATCGGAAGGTGGGCTCTATTTAAGCTTCAAGACGTTTAAAGCAAGGGTATCCTCAATACCGTTACCTCTTTATTATTTATATGGAAGCTCTTTCTTGTCGTATTGCTTCAGCCAAACTAAATAAGAGATCCCCATCTATTAATCATTTGCTCTTGTCAGACGATTGCTTAATCTTTTTCAGAAGCTTCCGGACGGGGTTGCACCAGATTTTGAGCTGGCCTCCACTTGGGTTTTTTAAAAAAAAAAAGTTTATTACGCATAAATGTTACTACTTTTTCTGAGCCCCAAGATTTTGAACTTCATTCCACATGAACGTGGGACTCCCATCATTTATTGGCATATTAAAAGTAGACTGTTTTTATTGTTATCAAGGATGGAGTAAAGCAGAGAATCAATGGCAGGCAGAATAGATGACCAAATTTGTTGGTCAAGCTATAACCACCTATTTTTATGTCGGTCTCCAGATCCCTCAGAAGTTGTGCAAAGAATTATGTACCTTATTTTCTATTTTTTGGATCAACATGGAAAACGCACCGGAAAACTAGAAACAGCCAGCCATGTGAAAATAAACCAGGGAGTTGAGATCTTTTAAAATCAAAGTACGTTTAGCAACTATTTTCAGTGATCTGGATTGCTCTATCTTTCTGGCTAAAACAGAAAAGAATTCTGCCATTATTTTCGTCTTGGTAGCGGCAAATAGCACCACCTCTATCTTTGCCAGAGAGTTTGGAGTGGGGATCTATACGGATGTTCCGAGCACAAATTAGCTGATTGTGAGAAAAATAAGATAATGTCTTACAATGGTGGAGTCCTCGGCGCTAAAGGAAAGGGATCTTGGCTGGTGGAAGACTATTTTTTGAGCATGTTAGGTTTCCAGTTATACCAAACCTATTTTCTGTTCTGCAAAATTCGGAGCTATTATTCTTTTGTTTGCAGTGGCTGTTGTTATAAATTGATTTTTTCCAATAGGTTTGAGTTTGACCAAAGAGAATAAGAGACAGGGGAGGTTAACATCCCGAGGAAATTAAGGAAACGAGGCCGTAGGATTGAATGATGTACAAAACAAAACTATAGAGCCCTCACGTGCAATTCTCTTTGACTGTTCAGTCTTTGCCTGGATTCCCGTGCCAACGATGTCTCCTCGTTTTTATTAATCGCCGACTCGTCTCCAACCAACCAGCATCGAACACCAACCCAATCTCATCTTTCCGATTCTTTTTTCTTTTTCACGACTTCTTTTCTCCCTTTCTAATTCTATTTTAAAACCAGCAACAAGTTGAGATAAATGAAACATACTGTTTATTCACATATGATACGAATCTGTCTAAAAGCAGCCACATAAAGCAGCGGCTGCTTTTTCCGTATGGCGCCATCTTATCTGATTCAATTCCAAAATGTGCACTCCAACGATTTTTCGGTGATAATATTTTCACCGCACAACTCCTACTATTCTCAGCAACATGTTCTTTTACTTAATACTTATGATTTATGCTCTACGCATTTTTATCTTATTACATATGATTAATTTTAGAATATACTTAATTAAATGACTATTATAACTAGATCTTTTAACACTAGCGTAAATATGCTTATCATCCTCATAACTCGATAAAAGTTTCACTGATCATGGAACAGTAATCATATACACCTTTTTCGCTAGGGCAATGAGCATAAAATTTGGTAATGATGCAAATATAGGAGGAAACGGAGGAAATTAAAAAAATTGACACAATTTTACCAAAAATATCCTTTTAAAATATCTCTTTATAAAAGATTATTTTTCTTCTACTCTATTGTCTTCCACTTTTTTTTTCTTTTGTAGTATCCCGGTGTTTTTTTCTTTTCCCGCCTTTTTTTCTTTTCCCGCAGCCACCAGGTATTTTCTCAATCTCGATCTTCAATTTACATACTTTTTTAGCTAGTTATTATTGCACTCATGATTGCTGCAGAGGGAAATTGACAAAGAAAACGATTGTCGATTGCCATAAAAGATAATTATTGGACAGAAGATAACCAAACGATTATCGATTGTCATATACATGATTGCACTTCTATTTTTTTCGATAGGAATGATTGCACTTACATGGTTGCCGTATATTGCACCACAAGATTGCCTATATTGCATATTCTTGAAGACTTTGGATGTTCTTACCAAAAATCACATACGTGTCAAAAAATACCTAATTTTCATTCTTTTCTATCTATATATCCAAACAATGGAAATTCTATTTCTTCTCACTTATTTTAAGAAACTCTAATCTAAACGAAGAAAATTAAATTTCACTTCTTTTCCTTTCCTTTCGTTTCCTCATTTAAATTTACTCTCGTTTCCTTTACATCTTAGATTGCCATACCCAATGTTAATTTCTTCCGCTTTTTATACTGGCAACCCATACTCATTGTAGTCAAATTTTTTGTTGATCTCACATTCGTCCTTCCCCCCCCGGTTGGACTTTTCAGCAGTTACCTTTTGTTTATTAGTCTAAGCATATGTTTGGTTGAGCTTTTAGAAGTAAAAAATCACTTTTTTATTGCAAAAACTATTTTAAAGAAAATGAGTATTTGACTGTAAAATTCAAAAGCACTTTTAGAATAGAAATAGTTTTTTAGAAGTTAAAATACCACTTTTTAAGTAGCTCGAATTTTGAGCTTTTAAAAAAGCTCCTCATTTTTTATTTTTCGAGTAGACTTTGTTTATAATTTTCGTCGCTTATGTTTATAACAGTTGTAGTAAAAACAAATCACAGAAAACAAAAACAATTTCGACGTTTAAAAATCTCTCTCTTCTCTCTATCTTTGCTCTGCGATTTGGTCCACGAGGAGCTTATCTTATGCGATTTTGAGCTTCAAGATTAGTTTTTTAAGGAATCGCTCGCATGCCTTAACAAACAGGCTCTACTTCATTCACGTTTGTACTTTATTTTATATATTTTTAAAGATTTATTCTTTTATGTTATTACGAGTTCTTGCTTTTGGGTGTTTATAATTTACGAGTTCTTTGATTATACTTCGATTTTGTGATGGTAGTTTATGTCTTAGTAGACTGCATGATTGGGTATGCATGTTTTCCATAGCTGGTTATCGAATTCAGGTTTTCGATGTTAAACACGATACATGAAACAAAGCAATAACTTACGTACTGATAATATTAAACTACACTTACAAGTACATTGTAAAACAAACAGAACTGCCTACCCTGCTGTCTATGAATGACAAACACAATTCTGTTGTTCCATCTTTTGTATGTGATTATCCTCTCTTAGAAGATCATTTCTTATAAATATAGAAAAGTTTCTAGTATGTATGAGATTAATTATTTGCATGATATTAGTCTGATCTGCTTGCTAGTTGCATCATAGCTCTATACATGTCAGATGAAAAAATTCAAGGGGCGACTGGTCTCATTTAAAGTGGAATATAATTTGTTTTATTAGGCTCTGAATTCCAAACTGAGAATGCACTTGAACATTACATCCATTTCTTTGTAAAATGGTGATCTACCACATCTTTCAGGGTTTCAGTCTTGTTAACCCACTCCAAACCTTTCTGTGTGTATGCTTGGGAGTTGAAGTTGGTAATAAAGAAAAGATCAGCTTCTAGCCTCCTGTAGATTGTTTATCCTTTAATTAGAAGTAAGAACTAGTAGCAGTGAAAATTATTCTAACTTGTAATAGAAAATGTCATGTAATGAAGCACCAATTACCTTGATGCAATAAGCAAAAAGATGAAGAAAGTTGTCTCACTTATGGCAAAGCCTTTGATTTTCTTTTTTGCATGTAAGCCTATTTGCAAATCTAACTTCTCAGCATCATTTCCATACACTTCATAAAGAGCTTGTATAACCTCTTCATCATCTGTTAGTTCTTCGCATTTGCTAATAGGAATTATCATTAAGTTTCTCCGAAATTCATTATACCTAGCAACTCCTCTCTCTCTATCTCTGTAAACTGAAAAACCAATAGCAATGTTATATCTAAAAGGTTAAAAAAGGTAATTGATAGTTTAAAAAGCAAGTGTAACTTAATGGTTTTAACTGTCTGAGGGCAAAGAAAATTACTTTCCATGACGACCATATCAATTGGATCAGATCTATCTTCTCCATTAACATCATATGCTACAAGGTTTCTCATCCATGATGGATAATTCTATAATGTTAGAGCTCCACATGCTTGATGACCCATGGACACAAGCATCTGCTCCATTCCAAGTCTAGAAAGCCTTTTCTCTCCCTCTTTTCCTACCATTTCTACCATAGGCACCCTATAAAACCATTAGTGTATTTGATTAGTGTTCAAGAAGATTTGCTATAGGAGAATGATCACTGTTATAGATCATAATGCTATACATCAGAAAACTGCACTCATCTTTCCTATTTTGCATTAAATAATCAAACTGTTATGCTTATTATGTTTTTGTCTATGTCATTTTATTATGCTTTTAATACTGAGTTCACAAAACATTTACTGCTTATTATACTTTTATCTATGTCATTCTTATACTTGCTAAATTAATTGTTATATGCAGTGGGTATTTTGTTTTTCGGATCATTTGTATTTATAGAAAATGTCAAATCCAAGTCAAGATATTCAAGGTGAGAATAAGTTGAAAAAAGGGTTAAAGCGGAGTGGAATGATATAAATCTTGAAACTCTAATCAAAATTTTTATAGAAGAGATATTAGCTGGTGGGTCAGTCTGATTCCGTTAGGACTGGACGCCATTGCTTGGATCCATGATCTTGGTGAGCTTCAACTGAGAGAGACCTATAAAAACAATAAGGCACACCGGGGGTTGATCACCGACTGATGCCTAAGTTAGCTCTTTGTCGTTGGTTTACGTGTTTATGAACATAGAGAATCAAGGTTATGAGAGTTGTACCTACCTCATGAGGAGATAATAATCTTATATGGTAAATACCTTACGTGTTTATGTTTAATTCAACATCTCGGTCATGTTTAACTCAACATCATAGGAATGGGTTGATCGACCCACATGCCATCCTAGGGCTGGACTTGGGCCTAGCATGACCGACCCGACCATAAGTCCCCTACTCCTTGAGTCTGATCAGGGAGAAGACTCGATGGAGTACGTAGGGTTCGTGCATGACAGCTCACGATTGGGCCGATCGATCGGATTGAACGTCTAGCTAGGGTGCTGAGTTTAATCATTACGTACGGAGCGTGTCTTCTGACGGATTTCAAAATTTGAAAACGGAACGTCCTTTCGTGTTGCTTTTAGGATCGTGTGTATCGTTTCAGCCGCTACGCCGTTTTGGGTATCTGACAACCCTAATTTGCTCGGCTCATATTTTGCCACACGTCCGACTTCAATTAGCGTGCCCATTCAGTTGATTTTGTGATAACCACTTGGAATCGAGAAACTTCATTATCGTTTCTGTGCATTTGGTTTTCCGACTTCTGCTCTCTCTACTCTTCACCTCTTTGCTTGCTGTCATCGGAATCTCCTTTTCACTACTATTCCAAACTCCAAACCTCAGTCACCGAACTAGGTACGTCTTTTTTTCTTTCCTCATCCTTTGAACTTCCTTTTTAGTGACCATGTCGTCGACCAGCCTTAGGTGTGAGTCTAGACTTAGGGATGAAAACACCTCCTCCTCCTCTTTC
>JANZLD010000236.1:51398838-51422683 GCA_026413575.1 Erythroxylum carthagenense
ATTGATTTAACGTTGCGTTTTGCTGTGTCTTCGCTGTCTGCTCTTGTGCGTTTTAATCAAAACGCACGCCTCTCCAGTTTTTTCTTTTCTCTTGATTTATTCCTCACTAATTTAATTTGTTGTCCCTCCAAAAATGCTGTGTTGACGCCCCTCCTCCTGATGCGTGATAATTTGTGCTCTCCTCTAGCTGGCGTGGATGGACCTGTTGCTTTAATTTTTCTTAACTCAATGCTACGTTTTCATTTGATAATTAAATTGCCATTCTTCAAACCTTCCTTCCTTCATGAAAGTAAGTAGATATTAATCTTTAGAAAATAATCCAAATTTCGTACTTTCAACTCACTTTAATTTATTTGCTTTCGAATTGTACCTAAAATAAAATTTGAATTAAATGAGTATCTTAATCATTTTTGTATCAATAATTACTAAGTGAAAATAATTGAAAATATCAACAATTAAGCGCATATCAATGTCTTCCCCTTAAATGGTATTTATGCCTTCATCTTAAGCTACCATATGTCCTCTTCTTAAGCTATCATATGTCACTTATTCTCTATACCAAATGTCACTCAATTATGTATGCCAAATGTCACTCATTTTATAGGATTTATCATCCTAATTTTTCATGTATCCACTTGTCTTACCACTTGGCATTTTACCTAGAATAAATGTACATTTTAATAAATCAATTTCTCAATTGTAACGATAAATTCCAAGTTACCAATTATGGTCCTTCAATTCTTCTCATTGGTAATCCAAAGTACATGACATTGGAATTGCACATCCATGTCACATTCATTTTAGTTTCATACCCAAGAATATGTCAATTGAGTTCAATTTGTCTAAATAAGAGTTCATGTATATATGATAATATTATGAATATGAACACAATTGTAGAATCATATCACAAATGTTACAAATTCATTCTATATGATGTCACTCATGTGACTCAATAGTCTAGCACTTTCAATCCTTCGACAATTTAAGAGATGAGATATTACATGTCAGTAGTGATACAAGTTAGAAAGGTGGGGGTGTAAAGAACAAGGTATGATATTTGCATAAATTAAACTAAAATAATTTATTTTGCTGATTAAGTGCTAATGTTATAAATATGGGTGCATTATATGAATATTTGTAGAGCTTTTAAATGTTGTTTTGGAAAAGGTTTTCAAATTAATGTAGATCCTTACTTCAGAGTAGTTGACACAGGCAATTGATATGAGATTAGGTAAACTTTGAGAGATGAAAAGGTCTAGGGTTGGTAGGGATGTGTACTGTGGGTTGGTAGGGATGAAAAGGCCCTTCAAGTGATGGAATATGGTAGAAGTTGTAGCTTAGGGTGATGTAAACATGGATAATGCAATAGTTGTTGGCATGGTGTTAGAATAAGAATACAAGAATTTAAAGGTAATGTTATTGAAAAATTTATGCAACATTTTAATAAACTGATACAAAGACTTTAATTGATTAATATTTTAATTATCTTAGATGTTGAGGGTTAATTATATTGAGGATCACTCGATGAAGCATCATAATAGTTAAGAAGCAAAAAGGATAGTGCCAAAGGATTTGTGGGAGGTGATAGACGCAAAGGTAATGCACGAGTAACTTGTTGAGTTAACGTGTATATTTAATTTTTGGTTTGTATATGAATAACTATTAACATTTTAGTTTCATTTTATTGAAGAGAAATATTGATGCATGAGGAGGTGTCGACGATGGAGATTAATAGTGAATAATCATTCCTAAAAAAATGGACTAAGAAGTGAAAAGACATTGATAATAGAAGAAAAATAAGGATAAGACTACCAACAAACAAGGACAAAACTTAAAGAGAAGACAAAGAGGAGGAAGTTTAAGATGATGGTAACCTTTTGTTAGATTTCAATTATAATTTTAATAAAATTTGAAATTTAGTTGAATTGCATGTATAAAGGGATCCATAGGACAAATTTGGTGATGATACATTTTCAAAGTTTGTGTCATTTTTGGAAAAAAAATCTATGTCTTGTAGAAGAGCTATAACTGTTTAATCTGTGAATGTTAAGTACCTTAAAAGGAAGCATAGGCAAAATGGGTTAACATAGTAATTATATTATAATAAATTTAATATTGATGCATATGTTCAATATTATTTAACATTTATACATTTTGGTTGAAATGTTCTTATAGATTACTACTAATGACATAAAAAAATGTTAGGTTTGGACTGACATTGAGTGACATCCTTTTATGTTTTATGCTAAGGAACGATATAACATAGTGAGTAAATTCAAATTTTCTTCATATTTTTTTGGACTCTTTACGTGTATCTTATGGTATGAATACCTAACACTTTTTAGCAACTTTTCATCAATTTGGTTACTTTAAAATGTGTTTCATAGATTTTGTTTGGGTAGGTACAAAATGGACTCCATATTTTGTGGTAAGTAATTTTGACATGTTTGGTTATGAACAAAATAATAACAAATTTTGTGTTAGAATTGAATTTTGGATTGTAACATTATAAACCAAGTGTTGGAGGAAAATAAAGACAAATCTTATTATGTATTGATTTTTTTCCATATTGTTTCGATTTATAGAAGAAATATTGGTAAGGATTTGGATTTGGCATTAATATAAGCATAGCTAGCTAAGTGAATTTTTTTCTATATTGGCATTGATGTATGGAATAATATTTAGATAATGATTTAGAATTGAATATTTATTTGCTCATAATTTTTTTCCTCCATACTTTAAAATGATTACTAGTGATGTTATTGCATTTCAATGGAAGCATGGGAGATTATGATATTTGAGTCCAATCATAGGGAGGATATATGGAGAACTATTGGGTAATAGTATGATATTTTCATTATATATAATAATATAAATTCCATTGGATTATGTATAATGTAATGAAACATTTATGTAAGGTTTCACACATATGTCTTATGGTAGGCATTAGTGTCTTTTAGTCTAGAATGTAATGATAAACTTTTATTATCTATATATTCTACATTTTATACAAAAGAATTCCCAAGGCAATATAAAAAGTAAGAAAGCCATTATTTTTATTTCGTTTTCACGTAGAACTATTTTTTTTCCTATTACACATTATTATTGAGTTGAATTATCGAGATTGAATAATATCTTAAGTATGTATGTTTGTTGATGAACAAACCAATAACTGTGGGATTTACTTACATTATACCTTAGAATTTTGGTATGGGGATCATGCACTTGATCCTTTTATGATAGGTACATGTTTTATATGTTATGTGTACCTTGATTAGAGATTTTGAAGCAACTATGCAATTAGGTGATGTCAAGTGGTTTCAACTCCTCGAGTCATCTATACCTACCTTTTGTAACTAAACTTTGAATAAGAACATAGGTATGAACTCATGGACTACTGGTTCTAGTTTTCAAGAAAGAATGTTGCTCTTATAAGATTATTGGTAATTAGGTTAGTGAAAAACAAAGTATTAGTTGCAAGAAAGTCAGACTTATAGTTCATTTTAGATGACTTCAGCTGATATTAATTAAGATATTTCATATATAGTCAATAGTAACTCCTTTTATAAATAATGAAATCAAATAGAACTTGTGCTTCTCATTTGCAATAAAAGGTAGTAGAAAAGTAATGGATGCTAATATAAATTCATTTTTGTGATAAAAAGTAATATATAGAGAAAAAGAGGAAAAAGTCTAAAATATAAACACCACAAATGATGTCCTATTATTTCCTTATTACAAAATTATACATTTCTAAACTCCATTCAAGAAAATAAAAGTCATTCTATATAATTAGCTCAATAGTGAGTAAAAATGGTTATCCCTCCACTAAGCACTTTATAATGAAGGATAAATAGAACTGACATAACCATAACATAATGGATTTGAGATCTATAGTTTAACAATATCACCAAGTGATGTGGTACACATGAATTTCTTCAACAAACGAGATACTAGCTTCAAGATTACAGTGATGAATTACAAAATTCAAAGATAAATGTTCGTGATTACTGCTAACTATTAATTCATCCCACTATATGAGAAAAATGATTATAATGTAATATGATGGCTACGTATATCATTGTTTAATAGATTAGCCTAATCCTACAAATAAAATAATGTTATGATAGAATGGAGATTGATCTTATATATTCCTAATAAAAATTTTCCATTCCAATTGACAAATCTAATAAGTAGAGCAAGTTTTAATGCTTAATAAGGAAAAAAATGACAAATACCCATAAGTTTCTAAGATAAATGCTTCAAACCAATATGCTCAAAAACAAACCAGTGCTACTGAATATGCTATAAACCAACATCCAATTTTATAGAATAGCAAATGAGGATCATAATGCTCAACCAACGTCTTGGAGATGTGTGACATGTTTAGATACAATAGGTTGTCAAAAGATGCAGCTAAAATGGCTATTTTAAGAAGATATACATGTGGAAAAAGCCTACACAAAATCCTAGAGGACTCAAGAGTATATAAAGAAGTTTAAAATAGCACTTAATAGCTGCATAATCATAACTAAAAAGGACACCAAAGAAAGAATTCTTAGAAATAAGGCTATAGATTTTCCAGGTTAAGGTAAAGAAGAGAAGATTTCTAGATTTCATTATATACTCGTTTCCTAATTCCTTGTTATTGATAGATGATAATGATGATTAAATTTAGGTATTTATTTACATTTATGGATTACTAAATTCCTTTTTAGGACTTACTCTTAAATTATTTATTGAACTTACATTCTTGATTTAATGAATACGTTTATGATTTTTAATGTATTATAATTGATTCACTTGTGTTGTGTTATAAAACAAGACTTGGCATACCAATAGAATTATAAATATCAAATTAATAGGAAATGAAGAGAGATCTTAACTGTTTATTAGTTATCTATAGGATTGCTTCAAATCTGACATCATAATCAGAAAGAGTTTTAAGAGATTTAGATATCACAATTTAATTTCTATCTATTTTAATTGGGATTACTTGATTAGATCTAGAGAGAGGGTAATCATAAATATAAGATATCTAGGATCAAGTGTGATTGGTGAAAACAATAAGGATAGAAGTAATTCCTAGTTTTTATCATTGCTTAATCAATTTTACTACTGTCTAGTTCATAATTTATTTATTAAGTCTTTATTTATATTTTAATTCTTAATTGGTATCTTATTGTTTACATTAGACAAAATTTAAAAGAATTGTGACTATACAATCCTCATGGAAAAGATATCTTTATACTATAAGCTAAGGTTTGTGTACTTGTAATAAAGAAGTTTTTCTATTCAAACTATCAACAACTTTTGGCACCATTGCTGGTGATTGTTATAACATCTATTATAGTTTAAGTTGCTTTGCTTTAAGGACTTTAATAATTTTTTGGCGTGATTGTAGATGCATAAACACAAGATCCACAAGGAGTTCAAGTAAAGTAAAGGATAAGCAAGTTTCTAACATAGCCAAGCAAGAAAGGGAGATTCAAAAAGTGAGATGCTAAGAAACGATAGAAAGAAAAATGACAGGTGAATGAAATTAATGGGAAAAGAACCCTTATAAGGTCAAGGTTCAATGCAAATCAATAAGGGATAATGATGACACTAGTTTAGAGCAATACAATTGAAATCAAACCAACCCTGTTGAATATGGTACAAAATAATGTTCAATTTTATGAACTAGTCAATAAGGATCCTAATGCTTATTTAACCAACTTCCTAGAGATTTATGCGATATTAAGATAAAATGGTATGTCAAAAGATGTAGCTAAGATGAGGCTCTTTCCTTCTACACTTAAAGATCGAACTAAGACATGATTGAACTCTTTCAAACCTGAAAATGTCACAACATGGGAGTAGTTGGTACAAGCCTTTTTAGCTAAATACTTCCCCTCAATGAAGACTACTAGACTCATAAAGGAAATCATAGATTTCCAACAAAGAGAAAAGGAGTCTTTATGTGAAGCATGGGAATGGTTCAAAAAGTTGAAAAGAAGCTGCATACATCATAACTTGCCAAAGGAGTTTCTTATACAAACATTCTACAATGGATTGAATCCACCCACTTGAGGCACCATAAATGCAACAATTAAGGAAAATGGTTCACGTAACACATGATTTGTTAGAAGAAATGACAAACAATAGTTGTCTATGAACTTTGGAAAGAAGTAAACATTAGCCAATCTTTAGATATCAAAAGAGAGTGCTCTATGTGGATTCAGTTATAGCATTATAGGTTAAAGTAGAAAACCTAGCCAAATAATTCAATAACCTAAAAGCCATTTCTTCTAGCCCACTCAAAACAATTTAATATGGATGAGAACAATATGGACAATAAAGTCATATCTAAGTATTGCTTCTTAATAGAAATGACACATGAAGTAGGTCAACTTTATGGGAACACAGTATGGTCAAGGAGGTAATAATCTCTACTCGAATATTACATTCCCTGGTAGAAAAACTATCCTAATTTTTCTTCATTTAACATTGTAGGAAACCCAAGGAGAGCTTAAAACACACCATGATTTCAGTAAGATAGGCTTGAATCTTTGGTATCAAAGATTGATAAGATAATGGACATTTCAAATCCCAAACTCATGATCTAAAAGGAGAACTAGAAGAGGATGGAAGCCAAATTGATCAAATTATAAAGAATCATGCTTCTTCCACCCATAATTTGGAGTTTCAAGTAGGCCATTTAGCTAATACATTGTCTACACAAAGTGTGCAAAATCTCTTGAGCAATACAAAGTCTAATCTAAGGGAACAATTGAAGGTTATCACATTTATAAGTGAAAGCAAGTTAGAAAAACCAACCAAGATTAAGGCTGAACCCCAAAAAAATTCCACAAGAGAAAAATGAAAAAGAAGAAGAGATTTCAATGAAGATCCTATTTCCATAGAGGCTATAGGAAAATTAACTAGAGTTGCAATTTGCAAAGTGTTAGAGTTATGTAAATATAGTGCCTTAGAAAGCAAGTGTATTTACATGGAACTTAATCTTCTTTTAGTTACAGTTTTGTAATGAAAATATTTATTATTAATAAAACAAAAGAGTTATTATTAATAAAACAAAAGAGTTTAGTTTTATTTGTATAAGCATAATATAACTAGTCATAAGGAACTAAGATTCTTTTGTTAATAACATACATATACATGAAGATGTATGAGAAACATGTATATTATTAGAATCTAAATTAATTGATTTACATTTGAATAATCAAGTTGGTCACTTGATTATAGGTTAGACTGTAGTGTTGTGATTTATCTCCATGTAAGTAAAGGAGTTTACTTCAAGGGGGAATGATTAGTTTATATTATGATCGTAGTCGACTATCGATAATGACACTATTAAATGAATATGAAATCAAGTATGTTTTTAAGAATAAAGTAGGCTGTTACTTTAGCCTTAAAGCATACATTTTAGCATTTGTTTCTTATGGACCACAATCTTGATGAGTGGTGAACTTATATGTGTTTTATTGTAATTATTGATATGATCGGAATGGACTTTTACAAAGTATTAATCCAGTGTCTGCATGTCGGTATTATTAACTGAAACATGTATCAGGAAAATTCACTCAAATAAAGATTTTATAGTGATATCATCACTTCTAGATGTTTTATGGAGATTGGTGATTAAACTGGCGCCAAAAGTTTGATGGACCAGTTACCCATCAAGTCTTAACACCAAGATGAGATCTTGTGTGTTAATTATCATATAGAGTAAAACGGGAGATCTAGAAGAAAAAACCAATATAAGGGCCAAATGGTAATTTTGCTCTTTGCTGTGCGGATGATTATAATAAGGCTCATAATAGGGTTTGAAATTGGACATCTTATTTGAAATATGAGTTCTTATAATATTTAGTAATTCAAGAGTTCAATTAATTGTATTTAGTGGAAAGACATTTAGTTAATAAGCTTGAATTAATTATAATGAGATTAAATTAATTCTGGGTTTATTGGAGCTTAAATTTTCTAAGTCCAATAATCTCTACTTGGCTTCAAGAAAGGTTATCGAGCAAAGAAATATAAATGGAGGTTTTAAATCCCATAATTGAAAGTTTGGCTTGCACTAATTAATGGTTAATTAGAAACCCAAATGAACATTTAGAAATGGGCTAGAATTTGGTTTAATTTGATTAATTAAATTAATTAAATTAAAACAAAATTCTTAAGGAAATGGAAGGTGCAATTTCGGTTTTATTAGGGTTGAATGTGCAGCTGCACATTTAGCATTGAATTGCTAAATAAAGATAGTATTTATCATGCTTTATCATCATTAAATGGAATAATGATCTTACCATTAAATGATTTAATGGTTTTCTTTTATTGATGACATGTAATGTAACCTTTTAGCATTCATTTGATTGAAGATGAAAGAAGTGTATTTGATGGACGATCTTCCTTCTTTCATCATAAAAACTGAAATTGAAATGTCATTTTAAGTTATTGGTCTTTTTATATGGCCATCTTAAAACAAATGAGAAGAGTCTCATTTAATGGTTTCTTCATGTTTGATTAAAGAATGAAGTGATGCATTAGATGCTCTTCTCTTCTTTCTTTTCATGCATAATTGAAATTGACAAGGTGTAAGAGAGGTGTTCTTGCATTTTTTTGACTCTTTCTCCTATCATGCATATGTTAGCCGAAATTTGCATGAGAGGTGTCTCATCTTTGGCTTCTTTCTTTTAAGAAAAACCTCCTCCAAAGTTTTCTTCTCCTTTCCCACCAAAGGATCTTGTTAACCAAGTTATCCAAGAAGAACAAGTGGTAGATCGGATTGGTCGAGGATACAATATTGAAAAGAGGAGACAATAACGAGAAGAGTATACATCACTTAGGAAAGGATATATTACTGAGGATAGGATAGCACAGCGAGGAGTTAAAGCTGTGACAAAGGAGTCGGTAATATAATCTCCATCTTGTTCTTATGATAATTATTTTTCATATACCGTATCAGGTATGGCTTGGCATGCTGATTTGGATTTGTTGCTTATGATATGTCTTGATTTCTAAAAAAGTTTTGAAATCTATCGTTTTAGCCAAATCTTGTATGTTTTATTTTCCAATCCAACAATTGCTATTATAGCCAGTTTTATTATGCATGATTTCCATTCCTATATGTGATGCATAGGTTGGCCATTATTTTTTATATGCTGCCTATTTTTATTTGATAGAAATATATATGGTATATGTTTGCTCTTTTGGTTGTCCATAGAATTTATATTTACCATGTAAATTTTTTTCATTTGGTTTGTTACAAGGAGGGTGGTCTATCATTACCAAGTTTCTTCCTTAGTTTCATTTTTCTGTTTACTTTGATTTTGTAATGCAGAAATTGATGTAATGATGAAGATGAAGCAACCATAGGTTGAAGAAATGAAGAGGTAATGGTTTCGGTGTATCCTTTTGTTATGTATTGGCATAGTTTAGGTTTTATGAAAACCCAAATGCTGGATTTTTGTTTCAATGAATCAAGTTTCATTTTTTATGTAAAAATAAGTGTTGCATTTTTGTTTCAATGAATCAAGTTTCGGTTTTGATAAAAAAAACAAAGTGCTGATTTTTTGTTTTAATGGAACAATTTTTAGTTTTTATGAAAATCTAGTGCTGGAACTTTTTACACAATTTTTACTGAATGGGCCGGGTCATATGAACGAAGAGTTTGAAGCGAAAGATCCAAGTTCAAGAAGATTATTTTGGGCCTAAAAGCCTTGTAATCATTTTTATGTTCTAGGATGGACAATCAAAAGTGGTTTATTAGTTCATGAGATGAATGAATGAATGGATAATATGTGATATTATGTAATTGTATGTCATTTAGAAAATTGCCAACCTTAGGCTTTGCCATGCATTCATTACGTATGAGATATATAATGAAACAATATAGGATAGATAATAAATTGCATCTAGACAAGATGATATTTATTAAAACTTAAAGCCCAAAAATATTGAGTGGGAGAGGATAATCATGTGAGAGTCCACGGTCTCCATTTGATGGACCATTGCAGGTGGTGAAGTGTTACTCCCTACCGGAGGACTTGGATCCTAGATCTTGCATGGTTTAGGTCTCGTAAAGGATTTGTCAACACATTGTTGGCAAATGTGACCTCCCAATGACGCATGATTTGCAAGTACTTTTAATGGATGAATCAAATGGTTATACACTCAACATAGTTTATCAAATAACCTGCCCACTATAGCTCTATTAATAAATGTATAGACTAAATCATGACGCTTCTCAAAAAGTTAGGCATGAAGATGCTTGGTAGCCTTTTGAGTGGGATGGTCCCAATTTTTCTTTTAATAGATAAGATGGCCCACTGTCACTTAGTCTATTATAGATAAGAAAAATAACCGTCATATAAGATTTAATTTTTTTAAAGTTTTGCTAAATCTATCATCATGCAAAGGTGGAAAATCTTCCTTGGTAAGAGTTTGGGGATCTCCTTTGGAATCGAAGGAATTAATGGCATAAAGCACTTTCGTTTGATCAAGTGTTCTTTTCCAACAACTCTCAATAGTTTAAAGATATTCTTTGGTCTAGGCTTAGGATTCCTAAGACCAATCCAAGGTCTCACGTGATCATCTTCATCATTCTTGAGTTGGATTTTCTTTTCTGGTTGGTTGAAGATTTTGAAGTTTTATTGGGCTCTTCTCTCTATCGAGGGATGTAAACTTTTCCATCACTATCAGAAACATGATCCATCCTGCATTTACAATATGAATCACATATAGATGGATCTACATCCTAAATGAAATGGCCATTGACGTGGCTGACATACACCACATGTCCATCACGATGGACAGAGTGGATTCAAGGACTACTAATGCCTTCTTCATAAGAAAAAGCTGGACTAATCATCATTATTGGCCCAAAAGAAGCTCTGGATGATTCTAGGTGTTCATCTCTAGGCTTGTTAAAAAAAGATTTAACTATTCCATCCTTCAAACTTCTCAAGATTGGAAGAGTGGTGGTATGAATGGAGCATCCATTAGGTGTATGAAATTCATTTTCATAATTTGTGATCCACTTTATAGGCATCAACTCTACCAATTGTTGTGATGGTAACTGTCATGTAATCTAAATGATTGTGGCCTCATTTTGGAACCTATTTTCTACCATATAAAAGGCATATCATGTAAATTTTGGAAAGTTCAGATTTAAAGCATAGTTATGTAGTTTATAAATGATCTGATGATGGAGTGTAACCATGATGGCAGTAGGGTATTAGTTGGTTCCAATAATTTAAATCTAGACTTTAGTCAACAAAGTTGGATCATCAAGTTTGATGTTGAAATCTAGAGCAATATTTAAGACGATGCTTCTATTTTTGAGAGCGGTCAACAGAGTGTCGATTAAGATATTTTTCTAAGATGTCTATATTGTGTCAAAGAGAGAAATGCTAGTTGTTACTGGAATTCCTTTTCTTCCGTATAATGATAAGACCATCTAAATAATGCCTACATGGAGATGTATATATCTTTGATCTAACCATAACAAGATTAGCTTAGAGGAAAACTCTATAGTTACATATTATTTTACAAAAATGAATTTTAGACCACATTGGGACTCCACTCATGTTTATCTAGGTCTCTCCCTAGTCACTCTTATTAACAATAACTTTACCACTATCACTAGAAAAGCTTATGGCTTTGATACCACTTGGGAACCCTGGCTAGAGGGTTATGTGATAAAAGGAAACCAATAGCGATGTCATAAAGAAGACCTCTATGATAGCTCTAAGATAAACAATGAAGATTGTAAATAAGACCCCCAGGTATGCCAGTTAAGATACAAACCCTTTTTTCTCAATGGGTGTTAACTCTCAAGGCCTACCTCTTAGGGATCTGAGCTAACCCATCCTCCCCATATATTTGTATAGTAGAAGTAAACTTATTTAAGACTCAAGCTTTTAGGGGAGAGAGAGACAGAGATATTAAGAGAGAAGCCATATAGAAACGCATAACTTTTATTGATAAATCTAGCTTAAATTCGAACTTGGTTATAATGAAAGAGATCCCTTTCTTTTAAAAGAAAAGGAGATCACAAAAAAGAAAAACATCTACGGATAAGAACAATATCACTTCACACCCTAAATGGATAAGAATAACATCACTGTTGTAGTTATGAAAATATAGTGCCCTGGAAAGCTAATGTATTTACATATAACTTAATTTTCTTCCAATTACTTTTGTAATGAAAATATTTACTATTAATAAAACAAAAGATTTTGGTATCAAGATTCTTTTATAAGTAATATATATATACATGGAGATGTATGAGAAACATGCATATTATTATAATCTAAATTAATTAATTCACAATTGAATAATCAAGTTGGTTGCTTGATTATGGTTTAGACTATGGTGTTGCAATTTATCTCCGTGTAAGTAAAAGAGTTTACTTCAAGGAAATGATGAGTTTCATATCATAATAGTAGTTGACTATTGATAATGACACTATTAAATGAATATGAAATCAAGTATGTTTTAAAAGAATAAAGTGGGTCGTTACTTTAATCTTAAAACATATATCTTAGCATTCTTTTATTACGACCCATAATTTTGATGAGTGGTAAACTCATATGTGTTTCATTATAATTCATGATATGATCAGAATAGATTTTCACAGAGTATCAATCCAGTGTCTACATGTTGGAATTATTATTTGAAATATGTATCAGGGAACATTCACTCAAATAAAGAGTTTATAGTGATATCAACACTTCTAGATATTTTACGGTGATTAAACAGGCGTCAGTAGTTTGATGGACTAGCTATCTATCAAGTCTTAACACCAAGATAAGATCTTGTGTATTAATCACCATATAGAGTAAAACGGGAGATCTAGAAGGAAAAATCAACATAAGGGCAAAAAAGATAATTTTACCCTTTATTGAGCGAATGACTATAATATGGTTCATAATAAAGTTTGCAATTAGACATCTTATTTGAAACATGTGTTCTCATAATATTTAGTAATTTAAGATTCCATTTTGTTAATAAGTTTGAATTAATTCTAATGAGATTTAATTAATTCTAGGGCTTTTGGAGCTTAAATTATCTAAGTCCAATTAGATTCCGCACTTGGCTTTTAGAAAAGTTATCAAGCAAAGTAAGAAATATAAATAGAGGTTTTAAAGCCCATGATTGAATGTTAGGCTTACTTTAATTAGAAGCCCAAATGAACATTTAATATTAGGCTTGACTTTGGTTTGATTTGATTAATTAGATTAACAAATTGAAACACAGTTATTAAAGAAAGGAGGACATATTTCAGTTTTTATACCTATTGCACATTTAGCATTGAATTGTTCAATTAAAGATGGTTTTTATCATGCTTTATCATCATCAAATGGAGTAATGATCTAATCATTAAATGATTTAATGGTTTTCTTTTAATGATGGCATGTAATGTAACCTTTTAGCATTCATTTGATTAAAGAAAGGAAGAGGTGCATTTGATGTACTCTCTCTTCCTTCTTTCATCCATAACCGAAAATGAGAAGGTCTCATTTTGGTTATTGGTCTTTTCATATAGTCATCTTAAACAAATGAGAGGAGTCTCATTTATTGGCTTCTTTATGATTGATTAAAGAATGAAGTGAGGCATTGGATGCACATCACTTCTTTCTTTCATGATAATCAAAATTGACAAGGAGGGTAAGAACTGTTCTTCAACTTTTGACTAACTCTCTCCTCTCATGCAAGGATAGTCGAAACTTGAATGAAAAGAGTCTCATTTTTGGCTTCTTTCTTCTAAGAAAAATCCCCTCAAAATATTTCCTTTCCTTTCCTACCAAAGGATCTTGTTAACCAAGTTGTCCAAGAAGAACAAGTGGTAGATGGGATTGGTCGAGGATATAACAACAAAGAGAGGATATATTGACAAAGGAAAGGATTCAAAAGAGTTAAAGCTATAGTAAGGATTCAGAGAGGATACAAAAGCGAGGAGTCAAAGCTGTAGCAAGGAGTCGATATATTTCTACCACCTTATTCTTATGTAAATTATTTTTCTTATATCGTATCATGTATGGCTGAAACATGTTGATTTGGTTATATTATTTCGGCTGCGTTTTGATTTCGAAAAAGTTTTGAAATCTACCATTTTAGCCAAATCTTGCATGTTTTTGTTTTCGATCCAACAATCACATCAACTATTATAGATAAGAACAACATTACGTCGCATAGTAAATGGATAAGAACGATGTTAAATCACAAAAGAAACTTAAATATAAAGACAAAAAATTTTAAATAAAGATTCTCACAATAATAAGTGGAATTGTAATTATCATTCCCATTAAATATATTCTTACTATGATTGCAAATTTGATGGGGAAGCCCTCCAATCATGCTATTAGTATTTTCATTCTCTTAACTATATAAATATTGATAAATTTGTAAGGGAGGAAAAGAGATAGCACATGCATAGAGGCTAGAAAGTACCCATAAATACCATAATTCATTTTTTGAGGGTGGACCATTGATGAGAATTATAGTGAGATATGGTGCCTAAATATTCAGCTGAGATGGAAAATAATGTAATTTTTCTTGGTTGAGGAAAAATGTAGGTAATAGAAAAGGCTTACCTGAGCAAGAGAGGAACTTTGTTTTTTTCAATGCTAAGTAGGTCAGCCATTGAAAGAATAGGAGGAATCTTTTTGGAAGGAGTGACATGGTCAATTTTCTTTTGAGGCCATGAGAGGGAATCAGCTAGGATGTTCTGATGGCCTTTAATATGGTGAATTGTAAACTTTTAACAAGACAACTAGTGTTTCCAGCAAAGCAATTGGCTTTATGGCATAAGTGTTTTGTTTAGATTTACTATCTTTGGAAAGGACATATTGTCCAATTTTACTGTAAAGAAATAAGGGTTGATATGGAAGTTGAACTTTTCTATACCTCTTTTGATTGCCAAAATCTCTTTGAAGATTGTATGATAATGCCTTTTTTAGGGTTTAAACTATCCAGTAGCATGTCCGCAGAAATTTTTTATCCTTCTATCTCTTTTATTAAAATTGCTCCCTATAAATCTTCACCAGCATCAATTTGCAAGATTCATTTTCCTTTATGAGATCTTTAATAGAGGCAGATGATGACTGATCTTCTTTAATTCCTTTACTACTTGTGTCTGGTCTAGGCCTCATGGTGGTGAATTTTCCTTAATAGTGCTTGTTGGGTCTGAGAATAAAGCAGTCATCAATATAAATTAAAGCACTTGATAAGATATTGTTATGGATCCTTGTCATAGTTCTTTGAAATAATTATAGGGTGAATTTTAGCCTAAATGGCATGGCTGTCCACTAGTATTGGGCATTAGGAATGCAGAATACTGTCTTATGTTGATCATTTAGGTCAATACCCAATTGCTAAAATCTAACTTTTAAATCAAACTTTAAGAATATTTTGACTTCATTTAGGAATAACACCTACGTATTTATCTTAGGCAAAGGAAACTTGTCTTCTTGAAGAAATTGATTTAGAGGCTTGTAATCAATAACTAAAATCTTTTTCCTTTGTTCTTTTTTTCCACATAAGATGCTTGACATGTCGAATCTAATTTCATAGGCTCAATTAGTCTTTGTTTCAGAAGTATAGCACATTCTTGTTGTTCCATCTTTAGGTCATCTAGATTCATCCCCAAATGTGTAGCTTTTATGGGATTAATGTCCTCATTTTTCATGAATGGTAATTAGACATAAAATTCTGAATTCTAACATAATGGATGTGGATGATTGAATTGTTATTGGCTTTCCAAGTAGTATTATAAGGGTTGTTCTCTAATATCTTCATATCTAGTAGAACATCTTATGGCTCGAAGAAGTTATGAATTTTAATGTATTACAAAAATCTTGTTCGTAATGAATTCCTTTTGGTAAGATCTGTAACTTTTTTGCTTGGTAGTAGAGATCCATCTTGATAAGTATTTCAGGAGAAGGAAGGTCACTTCCCAATATTTTTGTCCAAACAATACAACTTGGGAAGAACTTTATCCCAATCCTTCTCTTTGTCATAAAATCTATTTTAAAGAATTTGTTGTCAGTTGTTGTAAAGTATTTTTTATAAGGTTGTCATTGGTCTGTAGAAAGAATTTATGGTTTCATCACACTTTTACAAGAGCTTGCATCCATGTAACCAATAGTTGAGATTGGTCTAGGATGCTTTTCTAGACTTATGATCATGTTACTACTAGCTTCCTTGGCTCTAGCTTGAAGCAAGACTATTTCATCATATACATTGGTTCATCATCTTTTTCTCCAATAGACGTCATCATCACTATGATTCATAATCAGGCAATGTAAATAGTGTCTATTCATTTTCACTAATCTGTTCTTCAAAAAGATATTTGATGTCTTCGTCATCTCTTATTGGCTTCATAACTTCATTGAACTATAGGATTTTTATATTCTTTTTAGACTTTTTTGGGCGTTTTTTTTCACATAATGACCTTGCTGTACACAATGTAACATAGGTCTGGATTTCTTTCATTAGAAACACATTGTTAATTTGAAGAATAGTATTATCATTTTCTTCCTTTTGTAGAAAAGATGAATTCTCAATGGTTTTCTTCTAAAATATTCCTCCTTTTTTGTGTTGCTTACACATTTCTCCATATCTTGCATTTAATTTTTAAGTAAGGCTGGACCTTTTGGAATTATTCAAGAACACCAGCTCCTGACGACTAGTCCAGGGGTAGTAAACTAACGGTAATATGAATTTTTTATTCCAAGTTAGTTAACTTAGAAAACAAGTTGATGGTTGCAAGTTTTTTATTGATGCTGTATGACCAATGATCTGGTCATACAGCATCAATAGCCTTGCACCTTTACCGTGCAGCCACCTTGACCTTAAATTACACGTTCTCTTCTTCCATGAGAAGTGGGTGGCAAGTCGAATAGGCCCAATCCAGACCACAGGCAAATCAAGCAATATCCAAGACGCCTCATTTCATATCGGATACTAATAGGCTCGGACGTCAACATGCGTCATCATAATGATGAGATAATATGTGTCCCTGCTATGACTCAGCCCATTTTTCCGTTGTTTGTAATATATGTATTGATTTTTGCTATTATGACCTCTTTCATCTTTATCTTTAGCTGAAGTGGGAATATATGTATTGATTTTTGCTATTATGATCTCTTTCATATTGAAATGTTCGTGTAAACACCAAGCATTAATAATCGATATTGCCTTCAACTTAAAACAACTAGCTAGAGCAATGTACGGTCCTTCTTGCAGTCATTGGACTAACCTTTGCTTATCGTGGTAAGTATAATCTAAACATAACAAAGCCCGAAATTCTTTGAAATGACCACATATCAACCTTATGTCTGTTGTCCTTTCACTTTCAATGGCCTCATACCAAAAGAAAATGTAATGTGGGGCTTTGAGTTTGCCCCCCAAAAAAGTGTTCCTTTCATGAACATGTACCCTAATAAAATGAGGGGAAGGTCAGAGATTCATGTTGTGTGGGCAACTGAACCTAGTTAGGAAAGTGAGTCAGGACCTACCAGCTGTGCATGCCACTAAAGTGGGGTGGGTGCCCATTTGAATTTTCGGCCAAACTCTCTCTAGGGTAAAAGAAACCTAACGCTCTACCAAACACCCAAGTGCGGTGCCGTTGCTTGCTGCTTTTATTGTTGTGGTTTGATTTCTCTAACAGTAGTGGAGCACTTTAATATGTGGATAGTGAAGAATCGGCTATGACAAGCTACGTAATAATATATTTTCCTAAATCACCCACGTCTAATTTAACTGCCAAAAATGCACCTTTCCACAGAAGGATTTCGGCTTACGTACATTCCCAAGTCGTTACACGACGTTGATTTGGCAACTCTCTTTCTAAGGTGTATTTCTCTAGCTCCTCCACCAAGCAGCCAAAATTCCTGATCGTGTGGTCTTTTTGCACTAAAATATGAATTCTAGTGAAGAAAGATACTGTAGGAGTCATTCAAACTCTCCATGCAGCTCATGAACATAAATCATTGGATAAGTTCTCACTGAAAGAGTTATTTTTACGTAACTCCACAATCCCTTTAATTAATCACAAAATTTCTCTTGCAAACAGGCATGGAGAGATTTTAGTTATAATTCCCACTTAAAAACGTGCAATTGTTATGTCGATATAGTGAAAAAAGAAAAAAAAAAAAAGGGTATGCATACATCTAAAGAAGCATATAGGTGAAACTATCGTTTGAATCACAAGTCCTTTCTTTAATATCTCGCTCCGTAAATTACAATTGAAGGTCATAAGAGGGTGGACATCGATCTCTTATTTTCTAATGCACGATCTCTCTATGTTGTTGCAGAACTGGCCAAAATAGGCTTCCCAAGTTATGCATCAATTTAATTTCAAATCGTTGGCAACCAATACGATGCTCTGCATTTTTCAAACACATACAATTTTACTAAAAGCCAAGGTCAAGGGCACGCACCCTTTGTTAATTGCAAACTAACCCTAGAATTCTTTGGAATTGATTGTATATGTAATATACATTTATTATGACAGAACAAATTAATTAATGTCACAACTTTAACACTCTCTTATAATATATGAAATAAATAATCAAACAAGTCCTTAAAATTTTAGTACAAAAATATACTTTAGATTTTAATTGTCTCTAATATTAACTAAATTAAATAGTTTAACTTTACATTTAGCATAAATTGAATTATTTATAACATAAATATTCTTTATAGGCCCTCTAAAAAACAACTCTCTAGAAAGAAGTTCCACATCCTTCACCAACTTTGCATGTAGTATCCTCTGTCTATGTTTCTTTTTGAATAGGTGAATTGTAGCGGTCTTCATCTCCTCTCGAACTCTCCTCTTTCTATCTTTAGCTACCTTTTCTCTTTCCTCTAAGACCCTCTCCTCCTTCTTTGAAAGTATTTCTAACCTTAATAACATAAGGGTATTTTGGCACTTTGTTTTCACTTTCTTTTCCCTGCCTTAATCATATACTATTATTGGAACAATAATTTAACTTTGACTAGTTTTTCCATTTCTTTCCCTAGCCTTTCTAGCGCTATGTTTGAACTCCCTTTAGACATTAAGCAAAGTATCATTAACCCAAGGATTTTCCGACATTATCCTCACCCTCTTCTTAGAACCTAAACCATCCTCCCCCTGACCTCTTAGGCCACTCTAACATTTCAAACCTAGAACTTCAAAACTCTGAAACCTTATGGAGACAAGTTGTAAGAGTTCCTGCTGAGATAGTCATACTGCACTACTACCGTCCCTTGATCATTGACAATTCCAAACTCGCGTTTTCACTTATTGAAGTACTTAAAGAGTGCCTCAAACTAGGCATCCACTTTAATATGGTACTTCGTAGGAAAGCATATGAAATTTTCTATAATAAAGAGCTGGGCTCTCAAACACTAAAATAACATTGGTTTAAAAGATGTTCTCCTTAATCAGGGGCATATTTTTCTTTTATCCTTGCTCTTTATAGGACAGTTAGGAAAGTGCTAGAAAATAGGTCTCAGTCTCTAGCTAGCATTCTATTTTCCTTGAGTTTTTGCAACTAGGACTACCCTTGACTGTTTTTGGAACAATAATTTAACTTTGACTAGTTTTTCCATTTCCCTCCTTACGCTTTCCTGCACTATGTTTGAACTCCCTTTAGACATTAAGTAGAGTATCCTTAAAACTAAAGATTTTCCAACATTATCCTTATCCTCTTCTTAGAACCTAAACCATCCTTCCCCTCGACCTCTTAGGCCACCCTAACATTTCAAACCTAGAATTTCAAAACTCTAAAACCTCATGGGGACAAGTTGTAAGAGATCCTGCTAAGATAGTCATATTGCACTATTACCGTCCCTTGATTATTGACAATTCCAAACTCGTGTCTTCACTTATTGAAATACTCAAAGAGGGTGTTTCAAACTAGGCGTCCACTTTAATAGGGTACTAAGTAGGAAAGCATCCGAAATTTTCTGTAGCAAAGAGTAAGGCTCTCAAACACTAAAATAAGATTGGTTTAAAGGATGTTCTCCTTAATGAGGGGAATATTTTTCTTTTGTACTTTTTCTTTATAAGGCAGTTAGGAAAGTGCTAGAAAATAGGTCTCATTGTCTAGCTATCATTCTATTTTCCTTAAGTTTTTTGCAGCTAGGACTACCCTTGGAAACTTTAAAAGAGCTTCATATTTCTTTATGGGGTAAAATTTTATAATATTCCCTTAGAATATTAGTCAACCAAAGGTCTCAGTTATTTATCAAGTTTCTTGGGAAAACCAATATGTATTGATAAAGACATAGCTATTAGGATAGGAAAAGGGTGGGTTATGTTGAGCAAGTTTTACAATTTATAAAATCCTCAATAACCGCTAGTGCACGAGTTGTACTTTGTAGTATTGAAGGATCGATCCCATAAGGAGGATGCTAGCCTAATCCTAAGTCATCTAAGGTTCAGAGAAAATAATAAAAAATAAAAAACTACAAAAGTGAATACGAAAAGTAAATATGAGAAATTGATTCAATAATTGTAACACGAAAATTTCAACAAAACATAATTAAACTGAGCAGTCACACAGGTCACAATGGAAATCTGTAGAGAGAGTTAACCAGGTTATGAGAAAGGGGTTTTTACCTATTATTAATGCTAATATAATCATTTATGTGTTTACGGGATGTCGGTTCTAGACAGTTGTAGGGTTAATAACTCTCTCCTAAGTTATAACTATTAAACCGTAAATTGTAAACCTTAATTGAATTATAGAATTTGCAATCTCTCAATTCACAAATTACCCATAATTTTAATAGTTCTAGAGCTCTCTAATAAACAATTGGGTCTCTCGCATGGGATCTTTCTCAATGAAATTACCAACCAGATTGATTAAGTGGTCAGTTAGATCACCTAACTCTCATTAATCCAATCTAATCATTTTTATCCAACTTACCCTCTCAGTTTGTTACTAAAATATGCAAATATATTAATAAATCACAACAATCAAACTAATAATCACAAAATAACTAAATCAACATTAACTCAAAGAAAAATCCCGAAGGAGAGTTAGAACATTATCAATAACCTGAAATCTATTTCCATACAATCATTCTCAACTTTATACATTTAAATGAAAAAGGAAGTGAAGAGAAAATGAAACTTAGGTTGGACAATCGTCGCCTACATCAGGACTTTTTCTCACGATCGTGACCTATGTAATTGGCCCCAATTTTGCTCCAAAACTCTCCTGTTCTTCGATCTTTACCCTGAAACACTAACAAACACATCAAGGTACCTCAAAAATATCATATTTAAGCTCAAAGGATTATTCTAACCCATAAAACACTTAAAACACAAATAAATCACAAAATAACAAATTTCTACCCTAAACACATACTAAGCAATCGAATAAAGACTAAATACATATCAAACTATACCCTAAAATATGAAGCATTTCATACCTATCAAGTTATGCCCACCATTATGTTATGGTTAAGGAGAACTTTGAGCTACTTAAGTCAATAACTATTGTAAGCTTGTGTGAGAATTTGAACCTTGTGGTAGACATTATTAAAGTGTCATATGTTTGGAAGCCTTCATCCATCCTCTCAATAAGGTATGAAAACCTAGTAGGAGCAAGTTTCAAAACAGAGATTGATAAGATCGAATGGGAATAACAATATAAATTATGGACAACTCTACAACTAAAATTTCATTTTCTCTAGAGTCCCAAACCCTTAGTCCTAGTAAAAATGTCTGTGATGCAGAGCATAGCAAGGGCTTGATTAAATCTAAGAGTTCCACCCTAACTCAAGATATAACGGTAACCAGTCCCATACTTGATTCACCCCAAACTTGTAAAACCTCGAGCTTTTCCTTTCATTTGAATATAAATTTTTGTTTTCGATGAATAGTAGTTTTGAATGAATAGTGAGTTTGAATGAATAGTAATTTTGGATGAATAGTGTGTCCAGATGAATAGTATTTTTACTTGAATTGTGATTTTTGAGGAACCCAATCTCAAAAAATTGGAAATTGTTTGGAATAGATATTAGAGTCTAATGATAATGAAAAGAATAAACAATAAGTCTGATTGAATGAGTTTTACTAACTAAAAATAAATCTCAGACCAGAGTATCAAGTTTTACTACATCCAGCAGAGGTTTAGGGGGTAGGGGAGTAGCCTCTATTTGACAAGCAGGTAGACTCCACACATAGGCTCAAGTTTTCACAATCACCTAGCAGGAGGTCGATATCACACTTGATGTGGTCACCAATATGATTTCTATTTTTAATCAAGATGTATATGCTTTAATAGATCATGGTATTTCATATTATTTTATGTCTACAAATTTTTTTTGTAAAATTGAATAGTGAGTCTCAGTTATTAGATGTTAGGATAATAGTTTCCATCTTAGATGGAAACTCACTCTTCATTGAAAGTGTTTGTAGATAGTAAATATTGATTGAGGTTAAGGAGTTTCTGGTAAGCTTGATCATATTGGATATTCAGGCATTTGATGTTATTCTTAGAATGGATTGGTTATTCACACATTGCTAGTAGTGGATTGTTTAAAAAAGGAGGTTAGGCTGAGCGAATTAGGAGAATCAGAGGTGACATTTTGTGGAATATGGAAAGTTCTTCCTAATAGTATAGTGACCACCACGGTAGTTAGTAAAATGCTCTATAAAGGATGCCAGGGATATCTGGCTTACATGATTGAACAAGGTACTAATGAGGTTCAATTAGGAGATATTTTGATTGTTAGAGAGTTCCCTGACGTGTTTCTGAAAGATCTTCTAAGATTACTTCTAAATAGGGTAAAAGAGTTTGAGATAGATTTAACTCAAGAAACCCAACCAATTTTAATCACTCCATAAACAATGGATCCATCAGATTTAAAGGAATTGAAAATATAAATGGAGTTATTAGATAAGTGTTTAGTGACATTTAACACTTCTACATGGGAGCTCCAATCTTATTTGTTAAAAAGAAGGATGGAAATTTAAAGTTGTGTATTAACTATCGACAACTAAACAGAGTGATAGTTCGCAATCAATATCCACTTATAAGGATTGATGATTTTTTCAATCAACTACAACGATCCAAGTTTTATTTGAAAATTCATCTAAGATTAGGTTATCGTCAGTTGAAAGTCCATAGTGAGGATATTCAAAAATTGCCTTTATGACTAGGTATGGGCATTATGAATTCTTAGTTCTACCCTTTGGATTAACAAATGCTCCAATTGATTTTATGGTATGACTAGGTATGGGCATTATGAATTCTTAGTTATGCCCTTTGGATTAACAAATGCTCCAGCTGCTTTTATAAATATGATGAGTAGGGTGTTTCAAAAGTACTTAGATAAGTTTGTGATATTTTTTATTGATGACATATTGGTGTACTCAAGCAATCATAAGGAGTATGCAGAACACCTTCAGATAGTATTACATTGTTGGGACCCGATTTCAGAACTGGACCCTAACCGGAAAACGGAAAACGGAGATGAAAAACAAAGTAGTGGAACGAATGGACAGATCCTAACGTGAAGGAATCCGAAAACAAAACAAATAAACGAACAAAAACAAAAGCAAAAGTCGGATCAAAGCGAAAGGCGAAAGCAAACGAATCGAAGCAAATAAATTATGAATCGCAAGCAAACTCAGAATCAAAGCATACAAACGGTGGATTCGAACAGAATTTCAAATTTCTGACATCCAAGATCTCTAATCTTTTTAAACAATACAAAAGGGTCGCGTTGGAAACTCTAAGACAACCAAATCCGGTATATTTTTTTTCTTTCTTGCATTCTTTATTCACTTTCATACAAAGCGATCTAATTTCCCTTTTTGGAAATTCATCCTTAA
>JANZLD010000236.1:51666198-51681799 GCA_026413575.1 Erythroxylum carthagenense
TCTAAAATAATTCCCTAACATCATTTATCCAATAATCTCATGCCATTTGGCAGTCCTTTTCAGTATAGAAAAATCCATTCAGCTACCCGTTGGAAATTTTCCGGTCCGGGCAACTAACCCGAAAAAATGAGAAAAATTCTCATAAATCCCTAAAAATATAAAACACTCAATGGCGCACTCCAAATAATTTTTCAAACCCAATAACCACATTAATCACAATAAAATGTCGTTTAGGCCCAAATACCGGGAATGTCATGTATGCATGTACAATACTTTCATGAGCACAAATGATACTGTGTACCAATCATATTATGCATGAACAGTCCTAAGTCATTCCGATTCATCTCATCCTATGCCAAATTTACTATTTTACCCTTCCAGTAGGGGGTGGGATGTTACATAGAGCATACTACTAAGAGTGTATGCATTACGATTAATGTAGTGTATCCAACTATTTGAGTGGATTTTTGGAAGCTGAGGTAACAGTATGGATAACATGAGGAGAACTTAAATCCACGTGGTATTCTATGCGAGTATGCACAGGAGATATAAATTAGATTTTGATGAATGTGTTACTAATATAGGAAGTTAAGTTTGCAAATAAATTAAAATGTATGGAGAAACTAGTATGAATGAGCAGACGATAGAATAAGTCAATGTGAAATCTGAAAAAATTGATTGAATTGAGATAATCATTCGAGGAAGGAAGTTAATTGGGAAATTGAAAATGATGTGAGATAATACTGCCTCATTAAGGAATCAGATACTTAAAGAATTATGGGGACCAATCACGGGCACAAGGAGTTTTTAGTTATATCTGTTCGATTAACAAATGCCCCGAAAGTACTATGATACTGAAGATTAAAGCGATCTAAGCGAAGTTTGATAATATATTAAATGTATTCGAAAAGTTGAGAAAAATAGTGAATACTTGAGGAAAAACATATAAATCGTATGAGTAATGAAAGTAAAGAGAATTTTGAGGAATTATAACACCGATATTGATCGTATCGTCATATTGGATAAGAGATTAGGATAAAATCTCATGTAGCATGATAAAGTGAATTGATATGCATGGAGACAATTGAAACTTTATGGGTTGATTATTTGATACATGAATGGAATCTTGCCGAAATAGTGATTGCTTAAAAGTTGGAGACATTATATGTGCAGCAACATCTTGGATATATTTATATAAATGTACAGATTGTTTAAGTTTGGGGTAGTTACTGAGTTAAGAGAATTGAATACGAGACTGAGACAGTGGATAGAAGTATTGAAAGATTTTGATTGTATAAGTGAATATTTCCCATTAAAGTTAGTCTTATATCTGGCACATTAAGTAGAAATCCCAATAGTAGTGAAGCATGAATTCAATTATTGAGGTTATCAGATCTAGTGCAAAAAGGAGCATAGAATGTGGAGTTAAATTCTCGGGCAAATGAAAGTACTATTTGCTATGGAATTGAAAATCAGTTTCACGTGGAGGGATTAACAAAGCCCAAATTGTGAATTCAGAAATTGTGAATCTTATTAAGGAACTGAAAACGGATCTGAATTTTATATTTGAATTGGAAAATGATGCTTTGTGATTGAAATGAGAATATGTATACCTAACAAAGAAGATTGAGCAAAGAAATTACTAGAGAAAACACAAATAACAACCTATGATATACATCTTAGTGGGAATGCGCCAAAATGACGTTTAGCAGCTAAGAATGTAGACTCAAGAAAAATGAATGAATTAGTTGGGTTAACACGAAAGGTGTGGAATATAGTGAGATAGACATAAGAGCAAAGTGTACGAACACTATAGAGATGTGAACTATGAAGCAAAGGATGGAATGTTTCTAAGAGTATCACGTTCCCAAGGTGTGCTTAGATTGAGTGCAAGATGTGCTCATGCTAGGCTTAAGAAGCAACTAAGATTGAATTGTATTGGTCCATATAAAGTCATTAAGAACTGGACCATTGACTTATGACTTAGTATTACTAACAAAGGTGTCTTAGATTCATGCTGTGATATATGTGAATATGCTAAGAAATATCGACATGATCTAATATTAGTGTTATCGACTTAAGAAGTGGAAAATTGTGAGTAATTTGAGGTATAGATATATTGAGGAATTAGAAAGTGAATGACTAAATAAGTGATTGAAAGAACGAGTGAGTCTATTGACCAGGGTCATTTGGAAGAAATTATTCGAGTGAAGAAGTTACTTGTAAGGTTAAGGAAAACATAAGACAATATTACCTTTATTTTATTGATCACTTAGGTAAGAATTTCAAAGATGAAATTCTCTAAACGGGGAGAATTGTTGGACCCCAAACATTTCTTGAAAGTAAGAAATATTGTATGTGAAATGTTGGAAGTTAAAAGCTGGAAAACATAGATGAAACATGTACATTGAGTATGCTTCAGTGTTTTAGCCATAACTTTTTCTCTAGTTATCCAAATGAGATGGTATTTAATTTAGAGTAAACTAGAGAGATAGGGCTCCAAATTTCTAGAAGAAATCGAGTTTTAATTCAATCTTTAAGAATATCAATTTTTGGATGGAATTTGAGCATAGAATATTGAATTAGTATAAGAACAATCTGAAAATGCTTAGGTTATAACTTTTAGATTATGAAACCAAATTGAATGATTTTTATGTCATTAGAAAATTGAGACAATGAGGAATATTTTTCTACAAGGCAGTGTTATCAATTCCTTCAGTTACCATATCAGAAAAAGGTCTTGATTTTTGGAAGAAGTTAGGCAATGACTTAAATGAATTTTGAGGTCTCAATAGAGTATTTTTGTGGAGTTAATTAGCTTGTTAATGTGAGGAAAGTTTTATGACATGTTTTAATTGAATTATAGTGTTAAGGTGGTAAGATTGCATGAGGGGCAAAATTGGCAACTCACTTAAGCATTTAAGTTACAAGGCATATAAGGAAGGGTAGAAGAGTCTTTGTACAACCATTAGTGGTATAAAAGGGAGAAGAAAAAGAGTGTCTTACAATTGAAAGAAGCAAGAACAAAATTGAGAGAGAAGAAGAGAGAGAGAGTCGTAGAGAAGAGAGAGAGGAGAGAAAAAGAAGAAAAGAAACTAGGGTTTCATCTTTGTTTGGCTTTTAAGAGGAAATTTGAGGTTGCTTAAGAAGGGAAAAAGGGAGAAGAAGATGAGAGCTTTCATTGGAGCCAAGAAACACATTGTTTGGTAAAGAATCAAGGTAAGAGCATTTTTGATTTGTTGGATTTTTGAAAGGGTTTTGGTTCATATAGCTTAAGAAATGTATGGGTTTAAGGATTCTAGGATCAATTTTATGAATATGTCTTATGGGTTTCTCAATTGGAATGCCTATTAATTTGGGAATTTTTGTCAATGTTGAAGAAAATCAAGAGAGGCAAGGGGAGAAAGAGTAAAGGCTTTTGAGAAAGGTTTTCAAGCAAGGAAATTAAGGTGGGTACATGTTTATAATAGAATAATAAGCCACTTTTGTTTTCTTTAAATCGAGGAAATTTAATGATTTAAATTGCATTATGAGTGTTGCATTAAGTGTGTCTTGAATGAATTGAGAAATTTCTACATGTTTGATATATGAATTGTGTGATGATTTATGAAAATGATTTCTTTTGAAAAGATCGCATGTTATGGAATCATGTTTTCGGAAAAGGGTTTTCGAAATATATCAAGTATATGAAATCAAGTTTTCGAAAAATGCCATTTTGGGCAACAAGTTTTGAAATACATATTATGTGGGTTTGGTGTAATTCATCTAAGAATTGTCATGTGCACATTGAGCAAGTTAAGGCTTCTCCCGCCTGCTGACTACTGGCACAGAGCTTCTTTATAGACTCCTTAAGTTTATGCCTACACAAAACCACTATGTGGGATTGCGATAGTGCCTAAAGTTTATGACTACTCAAGACCATTATGTGGAATTGTGTAGTTAGTCATGTTTATAGATTTAACCAAACCATTCTAATGTGCTTATGTGTGTATGAGATATGAACAAGTTTGATGCATTCATGTTTTATGGTTTATAAAATTGACTACATGATGAGAATTTGAGAAACAAGTGTTTTATGGATTTCAACAAGAATTTTCTATGACAATAAACTTTTTGAATGGTTTTGCTTATTTTTCCATTATAAGCTGTAACCTACGAGCTTTTAAGCTCACCCCCACTCTCTTTCCCCTATTCAGGTGATGAGTGAGAGATTAAGTGAAAGTGAATCAAGGCATAAATCTGAATTTGCATGTTTTGTTTTGTTTTGGAATAATTTATGTAAAACAAAGTTGTAGTTGCATTTTGAGGAATTACCATTCAAGTATCTTATGTAATTTGGAGATTTTGGAATATTAATCTATTATGGCTTGGAATGCCATTAAATTTTTGTAAATTCTTATTTTGTTGTTAATGAATTATGAATGATAGATGGATGACGATGATGAATGTTGAGCATGAATGGTTGATATATATATATACACACACACACACACAACACACACACATCAGTGAGATGTTATAGAAAAGACACATAGGAATTATAAATTATGAGATGTAGTTAAATGTGATAAGTCAAATGAGCTGAGAATTAAGAGTGGATGAAGAAAAGTTCGAATTTAAAGGGTTGTAAAATGATGTTGCATAGAGGAAGTGAAAATGGGACAATTTCCAAGTTCTTCATGGGGTAAAAATTTGTATTCCAAGTTCAAGGAGAAAATTGGATTAATATAGGTAGAACTAGACCAAATTGTCTTCTGGACAGTTGTAGCTTATCCTCTCAGCTTTCCGACGCTATAAAGTATGTAAATTTTGAGTATCGAAGTTGAGAGATATGAGCATTATAAGTGATGATGCCGCATAAGAAGTATGAACATGACAACTATGGTGAATGATGAGAGTTTGTGTATGTTATGAGACATTTGAGTTGAAATTTGGGAGAATTATGAAATGATTTTGGTAATTGGTTGTTTAAGAAGTGATATTACACTAGAAAAATTGGATTTGGGAAGATTATGAGAGAATATGATGTTAGAATGGAGGTAGGAAGCATTGGAGGGGCTTGGAGGGGGTTTGGGGAATCCCCATGTCCGTTAAATGGACCTTCACAGGTCAAAAGACCCCTAGCTTCGCCCATGTCCATTAAATGGACTTATAGGTCGGTTTAACAGACCTTCTCGGGTGAAAATGGCTCCTAACCCTGACAATGTCCGTTAAATGGACATTCACATGACAACTTCAGTAAATTGTGATTTTTGACTATTTTAGAGGCAAAATATCGATTTGTGGTCTCATGAAAGTTGTAGATCTAGAAGTCTACTTTCAAATGCTCCAAGAACGAACTAAATCAGACATATGTAGCAAACATTATGGCAATTGCTCCAAAACAGGTACAATACGGTTAAGGACATATATATGTTGGATTCTTTTGGCCATAACTTCTTTACCTGACCTCCAAATGAAGTGATTCTTAAAGCGATAGCTTCCTAACACATGTATCTATCTCTCATAAAAATTGGTATCTTTTGCAATTGATTTGAGAAAGTTTGATGGAGAGAAAGTGAAGGGTCGATTGGGAGACCATGATTGGGGTGTGAACATACTGTTGCTTTTTAAGCATAACTTCTTCTATAGAGCTCCAATTGAGATGATTCTTTCTTCAAAGCAAACTAGAGACTTAGAGCTACCAATTGTGAAGAAGTGAAATTATGATTTTGGTGATTGACTAGTTTGGGCTCACCACCCTTATGAGATGATGGCCAAAGAGGGTTCCTTGGATGTATAAGCTCAAGGTTCATGATCCGAAGTTGGGCTACGCATTCGGGGTCCAACATATTATGGTATCAAAGCATAAAGATGAACTGATGCTTGTTAAGGGAATTCTACTAGATTAAGCTCACATTTCATGATCTGAAGTTGGGCTCTGGATCCTGAGACCAAACATATATGGCATCAGAGCAAGAGTTGGGTTCTGGAAACGACCCCCTACATTTGTGGTATCAAAGCAAGAAGATGATTAGATGATGGTTCAGTAGATTTTATAGGAATACGCTCATGTTTTCTATTTTCGTAAGAGTTGGATTCCGGAAACAAGCAGGATCCAACAGCTTAAGTTGATTTTCTTAAACTGCTCTTTGATAGCCTTTAATCTCTTGTAAAGTATGATTGATTCATACCTTTGGATATTAAAGCTCAGTTCTTTCACCAAATTATCATAGAAACCATCAGCTTTGCATAAGAGATTGAAAAACCTAAAAGACAAAATTCTTCTTTGATACATTGACAAACCTCTTATCTAAACTAAAGAATGGTTTGGGCATAGGTAATTGTTGAAGTTTATAGTGCTGCATTAGAATTTTCTTAACCACTCAAATTCACTAATACGTTGTCAATTTTTTCCTTATAAGTCTCCCTTTCTTATTTATTACTTTGAGTGAAATAGCATCCATCAGTTCCAAAGTCAATAACTTCCATACTTACGAGGCAAGACCTAAGCTCCTTATAAGGGTTACTATAACTTTTAGTTCCCTAAAATTTAGAAGAAAGTTATGTGTGGTTGAAATTCCCTAACAAGAGCCAGGGATCCACGATCTGTTCTTAGATCCCATAAAGAGGACTCAGCTATGAAGAGATGTCAATGATTGAAGGAGGATCGCCATATTCTCTAATAAACTAAGTTTGCTTCATATGCTCATCATTAGGGTTCCATCAACTTTTAAGGAAACCTGAAACAAATTCAACTAAGTGGAATTATCACCAACACTTTTAGACATCCTCTCTTTGGTGGCTTCTAGGTGATCCCCTAAAGATGGAGAGAAGCTGGCAGCTTAAGGGACATCCCTCTCTAGAATAGGCCTATCAATATTTGTTTAATAATAACACTCCAACCGCTCCCTTGAAAGGGATTAAGATGGAGTAAGGCTATATTCCTCACTATGACTCTCCAGCTCCGTAAACTCAACAAAATCACCTACAAGCTTCTTCCTAGTTATTCACCACGCATTGTCCTATTATAACAGAGGGCCTCCATTGGTAAAAGACCTTTATTGTATCTTCTACTAGGGTATCATTCTCTCCCAGCTTAATCAGGGGATCTCCTCAATAAGTTCTTGCTTCATATTAAAATTAATAAAAAAGGCATTTATAACCCACCTTTTTTAAAATAGAGGTAGCCTCATCCATACACACCTATTTTCCAATGAAGTTAGCTGGCATACTCAGGCCCTTTGTTAACCAATACTTAAGTGCAATCTTATAAAAATTGACCTAGATTTGTACTTAACTTTTTTATCGTCTTCGACTTTAATACCCATTTTCACATATATAAAAAGAATAGGGAGACTATTATAGTACCATGGACCAGACCCAGTCACTTCCAATGCCTTTTACTTTATGAGAACATTAAAGAGGAACAAATGATCCTTATTAAGCATTACCTCTAGGATTCCTTTTCCTTTCTACTACTTAAATGCCTAAAGCTTTATAAGTGGGAAAGTTATTCTTTTCACTTAGGTAAAAGCCTAACATTGTTGTTATCAGTGCAAACACCCTTTTTAAGGATGTCCAAGGGAGGAGAAATTATAAGGTATCCCTCTTTAGTCACTAGAGGGTAGTATTAGACCGAAGAGGATGAAGATTCCCCTAGGAAAAACTTCCAATAGAAAATAGTTTTGTAGTTTAGAGGTTCAAATGTTTTCCTAGAGTTGGGAGGTTAAGTAGACAAGGTAGTAAGTTAAAGATAAGACTCGAGGACTTTAAGTTAGGAAAGGGTTTAGAGGGTAAAGGGTAAAATAAATATTGGAGCCCTGTGCAAGGATAGAAATAGCTAGTTCCATATACAAAGTGGGGAAAAATTGCAATGTCAAATAGACTTCTTTGGAAAACAATTACCAAAAATGGTAACTTTAAGGATAAGAACAATGAAAACCTCAAAAATGCTCTTTTGAAGGGTTTTTCTAACAAGCATTAAGTTGTTACTAAGGAACCTTAGATAGGGAAAGGAATAGAAATAGAAGTAGAGGTTAATGGCAAAACAGAAACAATAAGCTAGAAAGAAAAGGTAACTTTGCTAGCAAAGAAATGATAAAGAAGGTGAGAACAAAGGAATAGATCCAGAGAAGCATTATATGCAATATGCAGAAGCTTAGAGTTTCACTTCTCTATTATGTAAGAGCTTTTGGCTAATGTATTTCCAAAAAGAATTTATTTTGAACAATTATTAATGTAATCACTATTTTAAGACAAAAAAATGAAGATATAGGAACATTATTTCTTAAGTTTAGCTTTACTTGATTCTTAATTTAAAGATAAATGGAATATTAACTTAAAAACTTAATTTTTAAAGTAACAAATTCTTTGCTTTGCCAATTTTATATGAATTTCAATTTTTTAATAATATAAAATACTATTACTCTAAAAAGTGCAAGAGTGTAAAAAATGATGAACTTCTGTTAAAATAAGTTAAACACGTATTTTAAATTAAAGATAGATCTTCATTAGTTTTTTTTAAATTAAAGAATAGTTTTCTAAAAGAATGCATTGCCTTAAGAGTACAATGAGTGCTACCAAGATCATTCAATCCTAAAATGGAACTACCAGCCGTCAACCCGAAGATTCAATCAATCCATCTTTTCCAGTAAAACATTACACTGTTACCTATTTAGCTTACAAACCCCAACTTTGATTTATCTATTCTAATGTGTTAGTTTTGATCCTTAGTAGTAAGAAAAAGCTTCTTGAGTTTTTAAAGTACAGATTCAGTAAAGCTTACATTCTCCTTTTTCTTATGTTTAAATTTTCTATTGTTTCTTTCCATCCAAACCTCATACACTATAGCATTGAATGCTAGCTTGAGGAGTTCTTTGTCACCTTTCTTTCAGCTGAGCCACAAGAGTTGGTGCTATAACTAACTTCAAGTGCAGCTTAACTCCTTTACATTGGAAGCATATTTGATCTTATTCTATAGGGTGCAAGTGAATTGACATTGGAAATATAAGTGATCTCTTATTTCTTATTGTTGTGAGAACATAACAATCATAGTGTCCCTAAGGATGGAACTTTTAATTTTATTTATAGTTGTAAATCTACCTCTGAGAGATTGCCAAGTGATGTATGTGAATTGAGGGCAATTTCTAGGGAACCATATCAACTTATGCCGATTCACTTTTGGTTTAGATTACATGAACAATCCCTTTACAAAGTTATTGGTGAACTTTCCAGAGGAGTGTGCTATCCATATTGTTTTTTCTTCCTTTTCATAGTTCCATTTGTAATAAAATGTGGCCTCAGTTATCCTATCAAATCCTTTATACTTGAATCTCCATTATTGATTCTTAATTAACTCATCCACTTTAGCTCCAAGTTTCATCATGTGCATTCGATGAAACAAATTAGGATGTAAGTATAATATACCCTTAGTGGACAAGTTTTCATACTAGATGGATGTGGTTTTTCCATTTCCAATAATGCTTTTTATATGGGGTGTAACTTCAGGTCTTAGTTTGAGTAAATTATGCTAGGTCCAGGAGTCATTGGATCTATATTTTACTTCCTAGAACTAGAAAATTTTCTCCTATAGGTGTTTAATATGAGTCCATTGCACCCATAGATTCTCTTTATCTACTATCAACTTCTAGATTCTTTTGGCAATTAGCACTTTGTTAGTAACATTAATGGAATTGATCACCAGTTCTACTTGCTCCTTTAGGTAGCATAGATCTTTCCAAGAGACTATAGCACCAAAGCTTTTGTGTGGATCTCCATGCCATAATAAGTTCCTTAAAATTTTCCCAATGTCATTTGCCAACTTTTTAGGTAGAATTAAGTAGGAAATACCACAGTTGAAGAGGTTAGAGAGGATAATTTTAATAAGTTGAGTTTTACCTACATAGCTTAAGTCTTTAATGTACTAGTTTCTAAGTTTTCTCTCCACTTATTCTAGTAGTGGTTTGCAGTCCTTATATAAAGGGGTAGAAGTGGTGATTGGCACTCTAAGATAAGTGAAAGGTTAGTTAGTAGTTTTAATATGAGTTATATTCTCTAACTTTTACTTCAGAGGTTGCACATCCTTAGAGAGTAGTAGCAGACTTTTTCAAAAGTTAACTTCAATCTCTGAGAGGCTACTGAATTACTTTATAGAGTTGCTTATCAGGCATACTAAGGATATGTCAGCTTTTAAAAATAGCAACAAATCATTAGCAAATGGTAGGATGAATAGCTTAGGGTTTCTACACTTCTTATGATAATTGAATCCTCTACTAGTATTAATGTTATGGCTTATGCAGATTGTAAACAAGTAAGGGAATAAAGAGTCCCTTTGTGTGAGTCCCTTTTTCCCTTTCAAAGATGGTGTAGCTTCTTCATTAGCAAGTATACTGAAAGTGGGTGTAGTTGTATACTCTCATGAATTTCCCAAGGATTCTCATAGATTCCATAGCTAGCATGAGAAAATTCCAATATAATGAATCAAAAGCTTTCTTGAAATCAACTTTTATAGTACAAGCATTTTTCTAACTCTCTTTCTCATATGGCATTTGAATAAATCCTAAGCAATCATGATGTTATCATCCACATTTCTTCCTTGAATGAATGCACCTTATGTTGTTGAGGTTAGGGAACTCAGTAAGGGTTTTAGCCTCGATACTAGCATTTTGGAGATGAGCTTGTAGATGGAATTGCAATAGGAAATTGGCCTAAGCTCCTTTATTTTGCTAAGATTGTATGTTTTACGCGTAAGGCAAAAAAAATGTAAGATTGAAAACTTTCAACATTGTGCTCATCATGAAGAATTCTTATATAACATTAGAGGTTTGGTTTCTAATCCATATCTAGGTGATTTTGAAAAGGTGCCCATTCATTCCATCAGGACCAGGTGCTTTGTTTGGATTTAGGCCCTTGAGAGCATTCTCTATATCCTTCAGACAAAATTCTCTTGTTAGGACTTCAGCTTCCTCAGTTATGATTATATTCTTCATAAATGATTGTAGTGGGAAATTGGTAGAGGTTGTGGCTTTCTTGGATCTAAACAATTTGATGAAGTATTGTTTGGCTATGTGTCTTACTTCATTCTGACCCTATATTAGATTTCCTTTTTCATACTCTATGTGATTGATCCTATTCATGTTGTTTTTTGCAGAGATAGTTTTGAAGTAAAATTTGCTACATTTATCACCTTCTTCGATCCACTAAATTTTGGATCTTGCTTTAAAATTGAATGCTAAGTTATTAGTGTTAAGAGTTAATGCTACTGTGCTTTCTTTTGACATTGTTTTAGCCTCTCATTATATGGATCTAGATAGGTTTCTCTTTCAGCTTATAAAAAGCGTCCTTAGTAACCTTGATTTCTATGTTGTGATTAGAGGAGATTTAGTTATGTAGGTATTTAAGAGCTTTTCTATTGACGTATAATTTTTTGTAGCATCTGTATTGTTTATACCCCTCTATATTTGCTAGAGATCTTTATTCTACTATCTCTTAGTAGCCTTCACATTTTGATAAGTATTTAAAAAATCTTAATGGAGAGATCCTTCTAGAGTTATTGGTGAATTTTAGTACCTTTATGGTGTAGTGATCATATTTTAGGGAGGCTCTAAAATTTGCTTCAAAGTTTTGAACATGTATCAACCACTTATGGTTCACTAGAGCTCTATCTAGTTTCCTTATCAGTAACCTTTTCCCTTGCTAACTATTTATTCATGTGAAGAAGTGTCCTTGACATCTCAAATCTATAACTTCTAGTTTCTGGATGCATGCTTAAAATTCTTTGCAAGACCTATGCTTTCCACACTCTTTTCAGTTTTAGAATGGTATAATGAACTATTGAAATCTCTTAGTAGCAACTAAAGTACATTTTCATTTTTATCTATTACAATCTAAAATAGATCCTGCCATAAATTAGCTCTTTGAAAGCTGATGTTGAAAGCATAAATGAAGATGATACATACCTCTTGATTTGTCACCTTTATAATTACCCTTAGGCAGATAGCTTCTAAGCTAATTCTATAAGATTGAGTATCAATCAAATTGGGGTTGGAAGCCACAATTATTCTACCATTGGAGTGCCCTTTGTGATTAGTATGCACTTCCCATCCTTTTTTTTATGAACTTCATATTGATCATTTTACTCTTTATGATTTTAGTCTCTAAAAGGCCATAAATGCTAGGTTTTATTGAATTTAAGTAATCCTTTACTATAAGTTTATTGTTGAGGTTGTTTAGCCCCCTTACATTCTAGGCTACTATTTTCAATGATTAGAGTTGAGAGGTTGACTCCTTTTTCTTCTTCTAGATCTTCTAATAACTAGTGTGAAATAAGCTATAGTTTTAATTGCCTCTTACACATGTTCTTCTATGGCTTTTCCTTTACCTTTTTTATTGCTTTTTTCTCCTTGAGAGTCAGTCCTATTTTATCTTCTTTAGAATTGTCCATATCAGGATTACTAGCACTCCATGATTTAGGAGCTATGTCACTTCCCTATGTTTCTTTCTATTTTCCTTGCTCTTGCAAGTCATTTTCAATTATTGGTTCTTCTTGGTCTCTATTTACTTCTCTAGTTAGATGATAGTCTTTAGGATACGTGGATGTTGCCCCCAAATTTTTTTAAGAGTTAGTTTTTCTTTAGGTCTATGTTAGTAGATTTATTGCATGGGTTAGTTACATTAAAAGTAGTAAGAATGCATAAAAAGGGTATTTTGGGTAGCTTACTTAAGTTTAAAAACTATAAGACATTAAAGGAAAGGCAAGGTAGACATTTCTTAATCATTAAGGGTAAAATGGGAAGAAAAAAGTGTTGTCTTTTTCCTAAGGAGGGGTAAAAACGAAAATAGGAGAGAAGGAAGTGAAATAACAAATCAAAGAGAGAATGAAAAGAGATTTCGGTGGTTGAGAGGAAAGAAGAGAGTTGAGCTAGGGTTTCATCTTTTCTAAACTTTCTAAAGAGATTTTGAGGCTGTGCAAGAAGGGAAAAAGGTAAAGGAAGATAAGAGATTTCTTTTGAAAACATCTCTTCATTTAGTGAAGATTTAAGATAAGAGCATTTTAATGCTTTGGATCTTTGGAACAGTTTTGGTTCATGAAACTTAGGAAACGCATGGGTTTAGGTACTCTAGGATCAATTTTAGTAAATGTACTTTGTGGGTCTTCAATTTTGCAACCCATTTGAACTTGGGATTTTTGCCTATGAAAAGGGAATCAAGAAAGACAAGAGAAGCAAGAGGAAAGGTACATTCGAGCAAGTTATAAGCAAGGAATTCAAGGTGGGTTACATTCTTATAATTGAATAATAAACCATTAATGTAATTCAAGGTGGGTTACCTTCTTATAATTGAATAATAAGCCATTAATGTTTCTTTTCAAGAAAAAGGAAATAAATATTTTCAACTACTTTTAAATGTGCATTTATTGTTCTTTTAGTGCTTTGAGAAAGTGCTACATGTTGTGTGTATGAATTTTGTGGATGAATTATGAAATGAAAAATGGAAATGATTTTTGAAAGGATATCAAGTTTATGAAATCATGTTTCGAAAATGTGCCATTTTAGGTAACAAGTTTTCAAGATGTGAAATGCATGATTATGTGGGTTTGTGGTGGTCCCCTAAGTAAGTCAAGTGCACTTTGACAAAAGGCTTCTCCTGCCTGCCCGTTAGTGGCATGGAGCTCCTTCATAGACTCCCATAAGTTCACAACTATGCAAAACCATTATGTAGGATTACGTTAGTACGTTCTGTTCACGGCTACATAAGGCCCTTATGGTAATTGTGTAGTACGTTCTCTTTTGGATCCACCGAAACTGTTATGATATGCTTATGTGTTTAAATGTGTTGGCAAGTTTGATGCTGCATGAATTAAATTGCTTATGAATTGTTGATAAATTGAGATTTAGGAAATATATGTATCTTACTTCAATGTAGGTTTTAAAATGGTTTTTGTTTACTACCGATTATAAAATTGTTACCCACGAGCTTTAAGCTCACCCCTTCGATTTCTCCCCCATCTTCAGGTGAAGAGTATGAGAACGAGTAACCAAGGGTCAAGGCATCACTCCGATTATGCATACTTTTGTATTTTAAGCTAGTTTTGTAAAACAAGGCTTTAGTTGCATTTTGAGAAAATTATTGCTCATGTATTCTTCTGTGTTTTAGGATTTGAGATATTGATATATTGTGGCTTAAAATGCCCATTAAAGCCTTGTAAAACTCTTATCTTTTGATGTTAATGAAGTATGATTCGTGTTTTACCGATGATATTTCCAAATTGTTGATTTCACTTTCAAGTCTTCCATAGGGGTAAAATTCGTGTTCTGAATTTGATAAAAAAAACTTGATTAATTTAGGTTGAATCAGGCAAACTAGTCTTCTAGAAAGTTGTAGTTCATCTTTCTAGCTTTTTAACGGTATATAGTATGAAATTTTTGGACATCAGAATCGAAAGTTATGATCATTATAAGGGGAGATACTTAGGAGTATAGACTGTATCGTCTAGTGACGACGTGTATCGTTTGTGATGATGTGTATCGTCTGTAATGACATGTATCGCCTGGTGATGATATGTATCTTCTGTGATGACATGTATCTTCTATGCACTATTCATCTTTCACATTTTGGTCCAATTTTGGCCCTATAGATGACAGAATCTATCTTCAAGGTCTTCATGAAAGTTGTAGATTTTGAAGTTCTCTTTCAAACCCTCTAAGATTAATCTTGATCTGATATCTCTAGAGCAAGTTATGTTAATTATTCCAAATAGGTCTTAGACTAAAACTCACTGTTCATCTTACATCATCTGGTCCAATTTTGACCTTGTAGATGATAGAATCTTTCTTTAAGGTCTTCATGAAAGTTGTAGATTTTGAAGTCTTCCTTCAAACCATCTAAGAATTACCTTGATCTGATATCTATAAAGAAAGTTATGTTAATTGTAAAACATCTTCTGTGTACTATTCATCTTGTATCGTCTGGTCCAATTTTGAAACTGTAGATGAAAAAATCTTTCTTCAAGGTCTTCATGAAAGTTGTAGATCTTGAACTATTATTTCAAAACATTTAAGAAAGACCTTGATCCGATATCTCTAGAGAAAGTTATGTCAATTGTAAAATATCTTCTATGTACTATTTATAAACTTATTTTGGGTACTATTCAACTTGTATCGTCTGGTTCATTTATGACCCTTTAGATGACAAAATCTTGCTTTTATGTCTTCATGAAAGTTGTAGATCTTGAAGTCTTCTTTCAAACCATCTAAGAATGACCTTAATCCGATATCTCTATTTTTGTCTAACCCTATGGTCTGGTCCAATTTTGACCCTCTAGATTACAAAATCTTGCTTTGGTATCTTCATAAAAGTTGTAGATCTATGAGTCATCTTCAAAACTTTAGAAAGAAAACCTTAATCTGATAGCTCTAGAGAAAGTTATGACAATTTTTCCAATTCATCTGGCCCTTCATCTTGTAACATCCCACCCCCTGCTGGAAGGGTAAAATAGTAAATTTGGCATAGGATGAGAATGATAGGGACCAATTGGATAGTGCTGTGCATGCTAGCATTGGTCAAACAATGAAACTGTGCACATGCAATAACTGTATATGCATTCATGATTATTTCCCGG
>JANZLD010000236.1:51843708-51855844 GCA_026413575.1 Erythroxylum carthagenense
TTTGTCCGTGGACGTAGCCCAAAGTTAAGGGTGAACCACGTTAAAAATCCTGTGTCTATTTTGCTCATTTTATTTTTTCCTTTTCACAAAATACACCCGCTGCGCCCAACACAAAAGACATTAAAGTTTAAGGATGACCCAAGTCCATCGGCCCTCCAGTTACAAGCATGTCAAGTTCGTTCCCTTATTGTCTTGTGTACGATGAATCCGAAGAGTACATCATTTTCCTACCATCCCATATATTCAGCGAGGACTGAGGAGGCTGCTAATTGTCGTAACAGAAACCTGTGTCATTAAAATCTACCATGCCCCTGTTATAAGTGCAAGTTTATTTAATATCTCGTTTTAAGTTTTCTAGGCCTAAATACCAAAAAGGCTCCTTATACTTTAAACGCAAATAGACTCCATAAATATGTTTGTATATTATCAAATAGTTAACTTCTTTATATTGTTCTAAATCATCAGATAAGTCAAGTTGACATTGGAACATTCATCAGTTTTAAATTTTTATTTTATTATTGCTAAACTTGAATTGTAAAATTAATCAAGTAGGTATATATGTTGGCTCCTATATGATGTTACGTTCTGATGTTAGTAATTGTTGAATAATACAAATAATAATAAATTCCTCTACTCCAATCATCGTTAAGGGTGACCTAAGATTGTACATTAGAGGTATCCAGCAAGGCTCTTTCTTGGAATTAATCTTGCCTTGTGGTGCCAGTTTACCCGTGCTTAAAGAGTTATTTTTGATACATTTAAGTGAACTCGCAAGATTAGTGTTGGTGCTCCACTTTTGTTAGACAGTAGTACTCTAGTGCTCATTCGGTGGCTCAATTGTCTTGCCAGCTTTTGGTCCAAATAGAGGAAAGGGAGATTCCCTGTAAGCATACCCTTTTACTATTTGCAATAATAGTCCGAAACAGCAATTCTAATCTCATTTTCATTGTGACAAAGGATTTCAGGAAGGCCTTCCAATCTGTACCACATAACACAGAGACACGCCAAGTTTTCAAGAGACATATCACTTTATACTGTGACTTAATTAAGAAGCAAGTCCAATCCTGGAAATTTTACCACAAAAAAGTACAGTCTTGGAAAAGATGCCACTTTTTGCGATGATTGAAGGAGATCTATACAGCGCCTTGTGTATGAGAAGACAACTAGATAATTAGTATGGGAGTTTATGCGAGTCAATAGAAAGCTGTCAATCAAAGGAAGCTGCATCACTTCTTGTAGTGGAACATCAAGCAAAGGCTACGTAGAATCATATCCATTTGGTTTCTTAATTAGATGAATCGTGTCTATTTATGACGATACCTCTTCGGCTTGTCCGTGCTTTTCCCTCAGACTTAACAAGTCAAAATGTTATTTCCCTTAAAACAAGATACTACGCTACTTAGTATATATTGCTAGTTTCTCGTTATTATTGGACTTCAAACGAAACACCAATTTGATCTTCTAATATCGATTTTATTCGCAGGTATAGTTTTCAAAATTTTAAGATTATTTCGATTGTTTTTCTCCCCCTCACATCTTAAACAACTACATTAGAAATATAAGATACATGCATGCTCATATACACGCTGATTGCATTACGTCTTTCAGGAAAGTTATTTTTCTCGACATAAGGAACTTTTTTTTTTCTCTATTATATTGTTACCCTGGTGGGCGCTACTTGAAAGTTACTTCACTAGAAATCAAAAAGTAGAAAAAGTGGCTTATGTAATAATGTTACATGAGGCAGGTACCAATTCATGTTTTTAGAATCAGAGGTCGTTTAGAAAAATCGTTTACAGATAGTAGGGCAAAGCATGTTTCTCCTCGGAGGATCATACTTGGACCTACATCGATCCTGGGAACAAAACAAAATGTTTAACCACAAACGCTGAACCAATCATCATATTCATATCGAAAGGACCCCTCAAATGATTCGGATTAGCGTTCTTAAGCTCCAAATCTTCCTCAAGACATGCATGCTTTGCTCTTTATATAACAAAAAGGTGAAGACAGTGAAACATACTAAATCTTAGGATTAGATTTAATCCCTTCTCTTTTGATTGTGGAAAGAAAGTAAGAAAAACAGTTAAAGCAAAAAAAATTTGATGCGGTTGACTTGTTTCTAAACGGTCATGATTAAGCGTGTATTGGCTTCAGGTGACAGAATCATAATCTTTTGCTAGCTAGCCAGAAATTGTAGAGGTTTTTGAGATATTGAGAAACTTGGTGCAGCTTTTAGTCCGAACTTTTACTTGTGGGTCTTATATTTCGCCTCTCCATGCCAGGAGTAGTGGCACACCTACCCACCCGCAGAAGATGGGCTGCCTAGCGCCTTTCAAACCAGACCATATCATTGAATTATTAACTAACAAAAGAACAAATCTAATCAATATGCTTTTGCAATTGTTGTCAATTGTATCTTTGCACATAATTAAGCTTGTCTTTCGTTTATTAATTAACGAATGTTAAAGTTGTGTTTCAAGTAGTGCATAGTCCTTCAACTAGATGACGTAAATTCTAGCTCTTCCCCTGGATGATGTAAATTCTTGTGCGTATTCTTCTCTCTTGATAAATTTCGTTGGTAATTATTGAGTATAGTTTACACAATAGAGCCTGTGATCCCAATTATTTGCTTTTAAGAATTGCTTCGCCCGCCATTTTAGGTCAGTCACCTAGTAGAGCCACGATTAGTTTTAAGTCTTTGGTTACTGCAGTCAATACAACAGTCTTATACACTATTTAGTACCTTGTTACAGAGCTATCTGACTGGCATTCAGTTGACAAGATATATATCCAAAATAGGCAAAAATGAAAATATATATAAAGAAAAAAAAAAGTTAAAGGTTGTAGAATGTTAGGGACCAAGTGGAGATTCTAATATTATTGGCTATTAGAATATGTATGAAACAAATGAGGACCCCAAGCCGAAAAGAACAGCGCAGTAGAACGTCCCCTTCATACTCTATATTCCATAATGAGGAATGATGCATGTCTGCTAACCTTTTGGGGGTGTGGGCTTTGGATTCCCTACCCCAATATCCCAGAAACACGAAGACAAACGGAACGCATGAGACATAGAGAATATTGCTACATACATGCGTACATGAAGATAGGACTTCGGATAGAGCACTTGCTTTGAGAGACTGAGAGTAACACAAATCTTTTCTGCAAGTAATATGATACAAAGTTCATAAACATTTACATGGTTAAGAAGTACGATAAGGATATAAAGGTCAAAGATGCGCTTCCTAGATCGGAAGAGCCAGGGTTTCCTTGAGTCCAACAATGTGTAAAGAATGGCTTGATGAGATACTGTATGTCCTCTTTCAATTTAAGAAATTTGATTTCTGTAAATGGATAGATTAATAGGCAAACTTAATTTGATAGTCTGATGTTATATGCAGAATCACACTAACAACGAAGGGCATCATCGGTCAATAAATCTCAACTGACACGTCTCAATATCTCATGCATCTTGCTTCCATGTTACGCAGTGGCAGTACCAACCTTTTAGGCGTTGTGTAAACAATATACATTAATAATAACTCCCGGAAATTAAGTCAAAAATTGAAAATAGGGTTACAAAACTAAAAGCGGAGTTTTCCAAGAACCACTTGAAAACTTATATGAGAGTTGAGACAATATTTCCATAATAGCACGTTATTTTTTATTATTAAATATACAATGCTATTTAAATTAAATAAAATAATAGTTTTTATTCACTTTAAATTCTAAATATATTAATATGTAGGTGGATCACACTTAAACTATAAACTTTTAACAAATATTTTCTCACTTAACCTGTATCACATAAGTGACAAATAAACGTGATTAAACTTTTAGTAATGTAAATTATAACCTAAAGTTTTTTTGATAAAGTTAATAAGGTATTTCATTCATACTATATATATACAAGCAAGACTACACCACATCTAGTTAGGACAAAAGGTTGTGTTTTCACAATCAAAGCTCTTGGAAAATAAAACGTACAGCAAACTATTCCTAGTTTCGGGAATACAAAGGTTATAACCTAAGGTTGCTTCCTTCCATGCATTACAATATCGAGAACTTTTAAGTTATTAATGAAAAATCATATGTTTTATTCCATTCACAAGTGAGATCAAATAATAATAAGTTGTATGTGCACGAATTATATCATCTCTACTGTAATAAAGATAGAAGTCTAAAACATGAAACTAAAAGCATCTAAACAAGCACATATTCTATATATGGTCCTTGCATGACTATGTCAATAAATCTTTTGTCGTAAAATCAACTATCACGAGATAGAACTAATGTGTTCGATGGTAATTATTGTCTTCTCTTTAAAATAATCGACAACTAAATATTTTATATTAATATGTTTTTTAATTCAACCTTTATCATTTCAATTGAATTATCACAACAATTCTTCAATAATTATGTAATATTGTCTACGATCCTCAAATTTATTATAAAATTCCTTATCGTCTATATGCTGTAACTTCATGGCAAGTTATAAACTCTTCTTTCATAGTATGTTTAATACTTCTCCATGAGAGTGCGCCTACAACAAGTAAAACAACAAAAGATATTCAACCATAGACTATTTATTATCTTTTCATCCAATTTGAATTTGAATAACTCATCACCTCCAAATTTTCAAAGAACTTATGTGTGAGTTTATAGTTCTTAGTTTCTCATAAACACCTTGTAACTTTCTTTGAAATGATATAATGCTAAAGCCTAATGTTACTCTAGTATCTCAACATTCTTATTATATATGCAATATTAGTTCTTTTATAGACCTTTTCATATATTAAACTACCAATTGCAAATGTATAAGGTAGGTTCTTCATTACTTGTTTTTCATTCTTTGGATACTGATCTAGACTGAATTATCTCTTTTGATATCTTTTGATAATAGGTGCTACTGCTCATCCTAAACTTCTCCAAAACATTTTTAGATTAATCTTTCTAAGATAATCCTTATGATATATTAAACTTGTCTACATAAAACTCTATGCTAATGACATAAGAGGCTTCATCTATTTATTTACTTCAAATTTTTGACCCAAAAAAAACCTTTAGTCTCATATAATAAACCCAAATAATTAGTAATACCTAGAATTTGGTCTATATATAAGAACATAAGAAAATATCTACTCTCACTAACATAAAATTATATGTACTGATTAACGATTTTCCTTTTAACACTTTAAGAAGTTATAACGTTGTGAAATTTTAAATACGATTGGCGTGAAGCATATTTTAGTCCACATATAATCTTCTTTATCTTGTAAACTAAATAATTTCCTTTATTGGGATCAAAGCCTTAAAGTTAAGTCACTTATACTTTCAATTCAAGATCTCCTTTTAAAAAGACAATTTTAACATCCAATTGATAAATTCTAAATTAAAATGTCACTAAGGTCATAATTATACTTAACGTTCCATTTTAGAAATTGGAGAGATAGTTTTATGATAACCAATGGCTTTTTTAGTAAAATCCTTAGCTACAAATCTACATTTATATCTCTTTATATTACTAAAAGAGTCATTTTCAGTTTTAAAAACTATTTTGCAGCCTATGGTGCTTTGGTCCATTCTAGTAATTACATGAGATCTCAAACTTAATTACTTAGCCATGAATTTCAACTCCTCTTAAAAGTGAGATTTAATCCTCATACAAACTGATATATTACTCATTTAGATACATAACATAATCATTATAAATTGAAGGTCTCCTTATCCTAATGGGCTTTCTAACAACCACTTCTTATTGTGTAGAAATATAATTAATTTTTTAATAGTGTGTTATAGCTTGAAGTGGTTATTCTTCTATACTTAGTTGTTTATGTTGAAAAACAATCAATTTATCTAAATTTATGGGTCTCTCATAAAAGCATGATTTTACTCTAATTTAACTAGATAAGGAATACTAACACTAGACTCATAATCCTTAAGGAATCTTCTGTTTCTTACTTCAACTATTGAGGGACAATGAAATATAAATCCTTTAAAGTTTTATACGTATATAATCACTTAATATCCATAGTTTCTTTTTTTAATATGATTATAAATCCTTACTTTAGTATGATAACCCTGTATGTATAAATGTCTTAAACTTGGTTTTCCTCCATTAATTTTAAATCTCAAAAGGAGTTTTAACAACATATATTAATGGAATCCAATTTAAGATATACATCATGATTTTAAAGTTTCATTATATAGAGTTAATAGGATATTAGAATCATTGATCATGCTTCTCACTATGTTTATATGGTAATAATTTCTTCTTTTCTCTGCACCATTTTACTATGGTGTGCATAATATTATATAATTTGTAATATGCTTTGTTTTTTAAGAAACATGTGTAACACAATTTTGTTGTCCTATATGTATGTACTTACCATAAATTTTGCACCTTTATCAAATCTCATAATCTTAATCCTTTTGTTCTTTTGTTTATATATTTCTACTATGAAAATCCTAAATCATCTGTATTCTCTAACTTATTATGGAAGAAAACAATGATACATGAAAATATTTTTATTGGAAAGTAAATACTTGTATTTCATTGTAAAAGAATCAAAGAGTTACAACCAAGAAAGATTCAACCAATACCTAGTTATAATAGAATTGTGCAAGCTAGAGATAGATATGTATTTGACAAAAGGCATTCTGAAGAAGAAAATATAAGAAACTAATACAAACCAATTTTTAACCACGTGAATGTGAAGACAAAAGATGTAGATACGCCATTGTAAGTTCCATTTATTGTTAAGGACAATGCTCATTGTTTTAGTTAAATCCCTTACAATAATTGTTTCCCTTACCCTTTCAATCATCCTTTATATAACAAGCTTTACATTGGTTTGGATATCTTTGAATATCCTTTGATTTTAACATGGCAATGAAGATTGGAAGGTAGGTGATTATGTTTGTCCCAAGATAGTAGTTACAGTAGAGATTATAAAGAGTAAGGATTGATTCCAGAGTGTAGAAGAAAATGTAAAGCTAAAGAAAAGATTATTTAAATTCCCAATATTGGCTTGATAAAAAATGAAAATAGGATCCACTTGTGGTATTTAAGGACATATTTAGTTCACAATCTTCCTTTAACCAAAAGTGATGGAAGTGTAAAGGATTAAACTAGAATTCCATACCAACTTCCACTATATAATTTTGCTTAAAGGTCCCAAAAATAGTTCCCTATAAGAGGTATTTGAGAAATCCATATATTTGTTGTTCAAACATAAGATTTTCACCCTTGAATAAGTTAGGGAGTATGCTAGAAGATTATCTATAAATTGGCCCCTCGAGGCATAAACTAGCTAGCTCTAACTTTTAACACTATTAATTTCTTCCATTTTTGTGTTAACCTGTAAACTAGCTTTGAAAGTCTAAAAACTTATCAAGCCAAAAGTATATACCTTTGCCATTCTCTATCTTATGTTTGACCAAGCTCACTAAGTCTCTATCTTCTAATACTCGTCTTAGAGTAAATGAAGTGTTTGTTTTGGCTTTTAAGGAATTCATATGTACCCAATTAACCTAGTATGACTCTTTTTTAATGAATAATTTTTAAAGTCCCTTGAATAGAAACAATTTACTGGTGGTTTGATTAAGTTAATCCAAGTCCCTCATGCATCTTAAGCAAGTAGATTCTAGACCTCTTCACTCTAAGCACCTTTGCTTTATGCTCTTAAGTCCAAATCATGAACTTCTTAAACATTTTCTAAATAGATTTCATTATCTCTGTTCAAATTACTATATGAGAGTACCATCAAATGTAGAGATTATTTAGAACTAAAATTACAAGTTGAAGTCTTTTATCATAAGATAGAACTAAATAAATTTGACTCATTGACTTCAGGGTGGGCTAACCTAATTTTTCATAATTGTTTGGCTCTTAAAAAATTTGTCAAATATGAAGTTTAGTCAAACTAGACTTGGCTTGTTCATTTTATGCCAATGAGCTTCTTCTTTTTATGCCTAACAATGACTTTTTAAGTATAACTTGAAGAATAGAAGTAGGCTAAAGTTTCTTTGGCTAGAGTAATATAAATTGGTTTTGGTTATCTTTCTTTACTCTCTTTAATTACTATTTTGATTATTTATGATTTTTATATATAAAATTATTATAATCACTATGTAACATTTATTAAATTTTAAACAGGTCAAAAAGTATATATACACAATTCACAACTCTCTTGTGCTTATTTAAATACTAACACTTTCTAATTTTTGCTTCAGCTTTTTATAATATTCTTAAGAGATAATATATAACTGTATTTACAAAAATTTGATTGGGAACTCATAATTAACTTACTATCCTTTATCTCTGTTATATTATACTATCAAAGAGACATGATGTAAATAAAATTAAATGAAATCACATAATTAATTATTATCAAATAATAACTCTTTGTTCATGTTTAAACTTTCGATGTTTGTAAGTGGACCGCACTTAAGGAGAGAAGGCAGCTTTTTGTTGGGGTATTATCTGAGTGGGAATCGGACGTTTGTGTGAGGAAAGGAAAGAAATACATGTATATACCAAAGAGTAGTTGACATTTGATAATTAGAACTTCCGTTTAATCATGAAGCATGCGAAAAAAGAGATGGCTCAGAATTAGTTCTCTAGTTCAAACCTTTTCTCCATCATAAGTTGTGGAAAAATGACATCAACTTTCGACCCTTGGCAAATTATTACAGGTATAATTAGATCGGAAGTAGTATTCTTATACCCCCAATAGCCTTTACAGTTGGACTCTCGAGGTTTTCCAAAGCACCATTTCACCTGCATTTTAGTGGGTGTCATCACCATTAAATGTTTAGAGAAACTGTTCCATTCTTCACGAATGAAAAGCAAAACCATTCGGAATTGCAATTTGTCTGATATTTTGCAGTTTCATTTCTTCGAGCTACGACAAAAGTTGAAACTGGCCATTATTTTTACATGCAGATATCTCTTTTTAGCATTTACTTAACGGGACGGTCAAGAAGAAAAAGTGTACCAGTTTATATATTCTGCAATCATTCAAGAAAACAATGCATGATTTAGAACTCCCAGTTTACAGACTTGGAATATTTTGTTGCAACTCTGAAAACTCTACTTTCTTGACCCAATACAACAGAGGAAAGAAGATCGCTTTATTATGTTCATACTGCTCATTAGCGAATCGATCTGCTTTTCTAAACATGTTTATTGAAGTTAAATAGCGATGCTAATTAATAATACCTTTAATTATTTTATTCAGAAGTTGAAGGAGAAAAGGTTTTACTCCTTATTGGAAAATGCTAGTAGAAAGCAAACACCTGACCTTCATAACATTAACAAGTTGAGTGAAAGGTGTGGAGACAGTAGCAGAGAATGGCATAGAAAATGATCCCATCAAACCCCACAACCCTTACACAGGTAGGGACCATATCCAGACAACTTTCTCACGTTTCACTTCTCAACGTGGATCCCACTGGACCACCGAATCAACTAAGCCGTCACCAGTATATTCCACGATCGGTCACCGGCTCTAGCCTCCAGCCGCCACCGCCACCACCATTTTCAGCATGTCCCACCAGTGTATTCAGTGTCATTATCACTATTGGCAAGCTTAAACTACACTCAACCCAATAAAAGAGACCGGGGTTGTATTATTACGATCCAGTGGCATAACCTAAAGGTGGGTGGCCCATATTATGAAAATTTATAATGTTTATTTTGTCTATTAATCATAAGAAATGATGAATATACTTAAATTACTTTTACAGCAGCTTACTTTTCCTTTTTCTATACTGGAAAATAAAGTCGCTCTAGGTAACATTGACAGGTGTTATGCCATAGAAATTGCTCTTCCTTAATTATATGCTTGCGATTTTTAACTAGTTTAAGGGTGTGCTAATCAAAATTAAGTCTTGCTGTAATAAATAAATTCTTTCTACTTTTTATCTTAATGTACCAACAAAACTATAATACAATCATTGATTATTTGCAATATTTCTTTTAATAAAATTCCTAACATTAACTCATATAGATTCTATTAATATTTAATTTCACATGTAAATTTAATTTTACTGATATAACGTGTCGTAACACAACTCAAAATAATTAGATCTACAACCATAACAATGGTGAATCTAAGTTGATTTCACAAAGAGTGTTCGGTTAGCTCTTGTTATAGAATCGATGTTTAGGTCATTAGGGGTTTGGTTTTGGTTAAAATAAAATAAAATAAAATAAAACTAAACTATTGGAAAAAATTAAAAAAAAACATGCAAAAATGATGAAAGTGATGAATTCGTTAAGAATCCGGTTCTTTGGTTCAATCTCAATCTACACCTAATTAGATGTATTTCATTAAATTGTTGTTTTTACACCTCTCTTTAAGCTATTGGTCATAGATTAACAAGTTATGATAACTCCGATTTTCCCTCAGGTCGTGTTTAATAAAGAGAGACCCTCGTTAATTAAATCTAACTATCGAACAACTTAGGAGACGCTCTCTAGATTTAATTAGACAGTGGCATTGCGAATTATGAAAACAAACCAATCTAAGCAACAATTACATACGCTCGAGTCATTTATCATAGGTTATGTTTTCTCTAATAATTCGAAACCATTGGTTGCTACAAATAAATCTCTGCATAATAATTACGTATTATATTGAAGATTCTAGTAATGAGTTTGTAACAAAACAATCCAATAAACACATTACGATCATCTTAACACAATACCCAAACAATAAACACAGGATAATATAATCAATCCTTAAAGAGAGTAAGAATAATAGACATAATGAATGGTATGCTTAATAGGGTTCTTTGGCATCGATGTCACCTCCAAAATGACGTCGAGAAGTCTAGCTCTCCATCTTCTCCATATGTCTCCAACGTTATGGTGCTTTGCCCCTTCTTCGCCTCCGAAAACCCCTCTATCAATTCTTTGAACTCTTCTCAGACAAAAACATATTTTCTGTCATCGCACTCTTACCCATTTATGATTAAAACTTAGGGTTAAAAGGAGTGAGGTGGCAGTGTATCACAGGTTTGACATAGGCTGTCACACCTGTTCATAACCACTTATAGAGGTGAGTTGTGTGTCACAACTGTGACACATCTTTATATATACATGAGAGGTCTTACACCCATATAGTTGTGACATTTTAATTGTTTGGTCGTAAGTCATGTTGATAACATTTTCTTTATGTTCTTTCTATTTTTTTGTCTTCTTCTTGCTCTAGTCCTTCTTCTTCTTATTCCATGAAAACAAGTGATTGTGAATCTTCAAAAAAAGACTCAAGTGTAGTGCTTTCAACTCCCTTTAGCTTCTTCACTTCCGAATTATACCTAAAATCAATTATAAACTAAAGTGAGTATCTTAAGCATTTTCATATCATTAATCACTAAGTGTTACTAAATAAATACATAATCAATTAAGCACATATCAATTTCTCTAATACTTAGCTTTTGACTGTCCTCGAGCAAAACATCATAATCAAAATCATTGACCTAAAAACATTTACTCATTTCCTATATTTCCCAAGAATCGATAGTCATAAGCAAAGATGAATAACTTTCAAAAAAATATAGTAAGAATTTAACATTCAAAGCTTTTACTCATGATCAGTCAACAATCAACACCTTTAGAAACTGAGCAACCTAATGGTCAACTTGGACAAAATGTGTTTAAGTAAGAAATATTCACGAGTACACTCAATACCATTCATGATCTTGACATTCCACAACTATGCAAATTATTTCATTTTTCTACCACTAAAGTTCATATGCATAATCATGGATCAAAGGACTTTTCAAGGTTGTAATGTGGGCAAGGGTCAAGGCAAGATGTATTTGAGTAATGTAGTATAAAAGTTATCAAAGCTAGCGAATCAAAAGTAACACTCAATATAACATCAAGCGTAAAAACTAACATTCACTCACAATTGTGTATATCAACTATAATGAATGCAAAAATGTATGTTTCCTAACTCAAATTCAAACTCTCATACAATTGTTGACAATATTTTGAAACTACAAAGAGTGATCCTTAAAAGCCACATCTACCTCATGTGCATTATATGTAGCGCCCCCTCACCGTAGGGTATAAATCGGGATACCCGGAGGTACACTCCGACGCATAACCCACGATAAGGGT
>JANZLD010000236.1:51859298-51875075 GCA_026413575.1 Erythroxylum carthagenense
CCCAATAACCATTATCTTGGGTGCGTTTCATAGGACTCAATACGATTAAGTACATGGGACATTAAATAATCTAACAGTATGAACTTAATAATTCCCTATTGCATTGTGGGGGAATTTAGACCCCTCATATTCTATAAAACAACCTTCATGTTTCACCACTTGAAGAGGTTACCATCTTCTTCTTATTAGATCTCCTTTTACTTTTCAGATACTTTAAGAACACAATTAATTTAGTTCCAACTGATTATAAGAATTATTTGCCTCCTTAGTTGTGGGTGTGAGACTAGAGGTGCTACTTGCTTGCTGATGCTGAGCCCCCTGGTTTATTTCCTCCTCCCTTGTTTATGTCGGGTCTCTCTCTAAAGTGTTTTTTTCCTCACTAGCTTTTTGGGTATGATGGCTTCGCTCACTATCTGTAGTATAATATTTCTCTCCCAAGAGTTTTGGAGAGCCTCCATTCTTGAATACTTTTCCAGTTGGTTTCCAGATTCTAGTCACCTTTGATTTAGGTTTCCAAAGGTATATTAATTTGACTACATCCTTAACCATTTCCATGTTACTATTGAACTTTATAATAGGGATCTCCTTAGGTAAATCATTCATTATGTCTACTAATATGCAGATTCTGGCAAAATTTATACATTTTACTATGGCAATAACTTGGTCTAGACATATAGGTTTGCCTGTATAGCTTGCTAAATAGCGTAAATCTTTAGTTGTCTAGTATTCGAGTGGAGTGCCATGTATGTAGACCATGATACGGATGTTAGTAGATCTGGTGGTCTCGTTCTCTGTGCTAGGTTTCCATGTCTGTAGGAATAATTTTTCCACATATGTCAGAGGCCATCGTCCACACTTTAAGGCTTGATCCTTATTGGTAAACTTGAAAATGATGATACCATCTTCATTAACAAGTATTTCTATAGGCCTATAAGTCCTCTAATTTATAGTTATCTATACCCTTATAGTGGGAAATGAAACCCTCTTATCCAAGAAGAAATCAATCGGCATGCATGACCATCTATTAACACCTTCTTTTAAAACTTTAGTAGGAGGGGCTACTGCATGTTGCTCCCGAGTAAAGGATGGTGAAGAGTAGAACAATTTGAAAATGTCTTTGAATCTCCCACCACTTGTGTCCAAGTGGTTCTCGTTTCAAGGGAAGATTGTTGCCCTGGGTTTGATAATTGTTCATCTAGTTATTTGTTTGCAAGACGGGGATGATTCCTTGAGGAATACAAGGAGCCAAACTTTGTGGATAAATGAAAAAAAAAAAAAAAAGAAAGGCTTGGATGCACTGTTTATGGTCTATTGTATTGAATGTGGAGGGCATGGTAGTGTTGTAGGTTTGGAGTTTGAGGAAAGATAGGTACAATGCAGAACCAAAAATAGGAACAATTTTTTATAATACCAAAGTTGCCCTTTATGTTTAACTTAGGGTATCCTTAAGAATGGTACTTTAAATTAATAATCAAATATCATGAATTTAATTATTATTGTCATATCTACAGATAAAAACTAGTAATTCTTGTTCTTAAATATATTCATATTTTTAATAATTAATTATGATACATTTTAATTTAAAAATTTTAAGATTCACTAATATTTACCTTATTATGTTAATAATTTTTTACATTCCTGAGTTGCCTTATCTAAATTTTTAAAAAAATTGAAATAGATCATTAAATTAATGTACTTTCCACGAATGAAATATGGCGAATGATATAATAATGAATATTAAAATTAAAACATTAAATTTAGTTTTAAGGATTAAATGTAAAACAATATTGTCCTCTACTTATTGGACGATGTTTAAATGTGGTTTTGCCAAACCCGTCGAAACAGATTTTTCTTATATTCACACAATTTTGAGTATAAGCCATTAAAATTGCGTTTCTATTTTCAGGAGAGAATAAGCATTAGTCCATTAGCAGATACCTTTTCATTGAAATCAAAAGATCATGAATTCATGACAAGGCAGAAATCAATTATGACGCCTATGTTATATGTTTGTCTACCTATTTATTTGATCAATATATTGGTATCGACCATATTGATTCAATTTAATTGCTCAGATCTTCATTAATATCCTTAAACCCACAAGATATACAATCAAACGCATATTAATTAATCGATCCATATCCTACTAAATACAAATTGCATCGCAATCAAATACGTGATTGTAGCTGTAACATTAATTGTTAATAGATTACGTACTTCGCTGGCATTTCTTCAACTACTAAAAACAATAAGCAATAAAGTTCCTTTGGTTCTTTCGTTTGCTGGTAATTGAAAGTAATAACTACTAACTTACAAGCTGGTTGCGGTCAACCACATTTGGTAAACTCATGCTACTCCTACTTACTTTGGGCATATTGTCAGAAATTCTATATTTAGACAAACGAGTAAGACTCAAACTCCACATTTATGTATTAGCATAATCTTGGGAACATACCACAAAATTTAATATTTTTGTGGGGTAGGACCTTCAAGAATTTTTTTTAATAATCAATGACTTTTTGATGAGTTTAGGCGTAATTTTTATTAGAAATATTATGATTGATAAACACATATTTCTGAAAATTGGTTTCTAATGTTACTTAGATAGTCATTCTTTCCATGAGTTATATGACTATTAATATTTGATTAATGGTAATTGTTACTTCTCAAATTATTATTTGATTTATGATAAGATTAATGACATTATAATTTGCTTATAATTTTATGGAATTTACATCTTGAATAAAATTTAAATTAGAGAATTATAGTAAGAAAATTCTAATTCTAGATAATTCAAATTTACAAAATTGTTATAAATTATTACAATTTCAAATTTTAAGTTGATTAAAATCATATTTTTAATTATGACTTAATAAACAACAACTTTGATATTTACTTTTTTTTGTTGAAATCTCCTTAATGTTCTTTTCTGTAAATTACATATTGTATTAAAACCTTAAATGGGAAACTACAATTTTGCACTATTGTCCATGTCTGAAATGCGTCATTTCTCTATATGCTTAAATCTCATACACTTCAATCTACTTAAGTCTCATATGTGTCCCTTAGCCTTTAGTAAGTCCTTAGTTCTTTCCATGCTTTAAACCAACCCAAGGCCTCTTTTGTTGGTTCCTCCAAAAATACCTTAATTTGGTAAAGAGTCCATTGAAGGTGAGTTTCAAGTCTATAGCATATCTTCATATTTGCAGCTTTAAGGTTGCAAGTTAGGAGGTAAATCTTTTTTCAATTTATATGTATGTTTCATGATTTCTTTTTCTTATGTAGTTTTTTGTTGCTTCCAGTGTGTCAGCTATATCTTCTTTCCCTTGCATGCTGAGGGATTTTTAGAAGCAATCACTTGTTGCTTCAGTGTAAGTGTTGCCCTGTTTTTGTTCGATTTCTTATGTTTGTTTTGTCCTTCTCTTTAGACTTATGACTTGATTACATTGATGTGTAGATTTTGTGGCTTAGCCTACTTAAATTTGCCTATAGGATGATTTGAAATCATTAAAGGTATTATCCCCAAATATTTTGGTTTGCTTTCCACTGTTATTAATTTTCAAATCCTTAATTGGTTGTGCTTTCCATTTCTCCAAATTGGTTCTTAATGATTGTTGGTTTGCAGTTAGTTTAGATTCCACTTCCTTCTTATTTTATGGATGCATTTGATATGTATATTTTTTCCAATTGTAACTTCCCTTATTCTTTGAATGATCATGGTAAAAAGGTAATAGTTTTCTTGTTTTTGATTCTTGAATCTTTTATAGTTCCTTTCTTTCCTCAATTCAAACATTAGAAATGTGGCTCCTATTTTAAGCATCAACCTATCATTGGTGATGTTGTTTATTTTCTGCATGTGTATACATTCCAATGTTTCTTCTATATTGATTAGAGTGTATTGCATGTTGAATTTCCTCAACAGTTTCCTCTAAGCTTTAGAGGAATAACTATATGTGAACAATGTATGATCCCTTGATTCTAGTTATGATAGGCAGAAGATGCAATTTTTTAGACCAATCCAGCTCATTATGCCTAAGGTAGGAAGCTTGTTTTGAATTTTTAGCCATATGAAGAATGTCTATTTAAGAAATTATTGCTTAAGCTAGATCATTTTATACCATCCAACTTGTTGAGCGATAGGAGTGCATAGATTATAATAAGTAGCCACACTGAATTTTTTAGAAGGATCACTCATCTAGATTACAATGTCTTCTTTACTCCGATATAGTTTGCAGGAAGGTAGGAGAGGCAGTAGATTAACTACATTGATTATCTTCTATGAATTTGTAGACCTTGGAATTTATGGGAAGAATATGTTACTAAAAGTTGTAAATAGGTTGGAGGTTAAGTGGTTTTGATTTTATCTAGTTATCAAATTAGAATTGGTTTTTTTGTCTATTCCCTATTAGATACTTGATCTCTTACCCTATGACTCCCCTTAAGCTTAGGATAAATTTAGTGATAGATGAGGAGTTTGAAATTCGCTTCATCATCTAAAAGTTGTTATTCTAAATGTACTCTTCTTGTATCCGTATGACCCCTAGTCTTGCGTTGCTATTGAATAAGCTCCAAATTTATTTGGCCATTAGAGCTTTATTAAAATCTAATTTTTAAGTCACCTTGTGTTTTTGGGAGGTAGATGTTCCTCTATTTGATTTTAGGAACTCCTTTATTCAATCCAACTTCACCCTACAAGAAATTTCGTAGGCCCTTTTAATCTCTTTAATTATTTTGGCAAGTAGGGCAACATGTGAACTCCAGTAGATGTACATCCCATTTAATATTAATTTAATTAGTTTTACAATTCTGCATAAGATAAATTTTTGTTATCCAACTTTTTCCACTAAAATTGCACCAAATATTGGTCTATAATCGTAATAGGAGATCTTTATTGTTGAAATAGGAAGCTTAAGGTATTTTATTAGGGTTTTGGAAATTTGTAAACTCTTTTTTTGTGACGGTTTATTCTAGGAGAGAAGGGGTAGAGGAGATGAAAGTATGACTTTTCCTTTTATTTACTATCGAACTGGACCATTTCTCAAATTGGTTTAGGCTATCCAATGATAGTTCAAGTGAGCTTTTATCTACTCCACAAAGTAAGAGCAAATCTTATCAGAATGCCATAATGAAAATCTTTGATATTTGAAATTTGTAATGATAGAAAAAGGTATACCTTAGGAAATTAGGTTATGGATGGCAATGGCTGGCCCATGGACCAGGCCCAGGCCTAGGCCTTCTTAGGCTTAGAAGAGTTAGGCCTCGAGTTAACCCAATCCATAAAAAAAAAATTAGCAAGGCTAAAGAAAAAAATTGGCAGGGCTAGCCCATGGACCGACCTATTGCCATCCCTAAATTTGGTAAGAAATATTCCTAGTCAAAACCTCAATGCCCATCAAGAATAGATAAGGATATGATTTTATAGAGAAGATTACAGTAAGAAATAGGTTTATAGTCTTGGAATGAAGTAGGGTTAGGGATTTTATAGATTAAGCAGAGGAAGGTTTTGTTCAATTCTTTAAAGAGGGTATCGAAATCAAAGAATTCTTAGACAAGGTTGCAAATATAAGGTTCTAAAAAGTTCTAAGATTTTCTAAAGAAGAGTGCATTAAAGGCACCTGATCCTGTGGACTTGTTAGGATTGATGATGAAAAGGAAAATTTTAATCTTGAGATTGGTTTCTGGGAAGTGTAGGCTTTCTTGTTGATTTTGGGTTAGGGGATGAGAGATAAACTAAGATACTTAAGCTGGAGAGCTAGTAAAGGGAGATGATGAGCCTATAAGGTCTTTAAAATAAGAGAAGACCAAATCTTTCAGGTTTTCTTAGACAAAGTAGGGGCTTTTTTATCTTAAGAGGCTTTCATAAGCCTTTAATGCTAATAAGTAGATGTTTAGCTTGTTTCTCTCACATTTCCTCAGTTCTTTGTTTCATGGGTCCTTATAGTATTGAGAATGGATTGTATTTAGCTCATTTATAACTTCTGCTACTACTTTACTTATGTTATTCATGAAGTGTCCCTCATATAGCTTCGTTAAATCTTCTTTGGCGATTTTCAATTTGGAGGCTAAATTTTACGCTTCATACCCTTTAACTATAGCACTCAACACTTTCTTGATTATTACTTTATAACTTTTAACCTTTGTAGGAAGTTAAAGAACCTGAATTGAGTCTTAATTTCCTTCTATGCTCCCCCACTCGAATTTCTAGTGAAGAAAGGTTTGAAATACTTGGGTTGTTGAACCAACTTAAGGAATTGGGGAACTTTTCCATCCACTCTGAGTTTACTAGCCCTCTGTTTAGTTTCTTCCTAACTTGATATCACCCATATTGCTTGTTAGATCAAGTAAATAAGTTATCCCTATAACTAAGGCAATCCTTCTAGATGAGTTTAGGCAGTCCTTAAGTTCTTCGTCTATTTTTCTTGCCTTACCTCTTAGTCCTTCCGGCTGGAAGGATTTCAATATATAGTTGAAGTCTCCTAAGACAATCTATAGTTCCTTAATATTCTTCGCCACACTTACAATATCTCTATATAAAATGTCTGTTGGAATGCATGATTATGAGCATGTACATATGTGATGTGGATTTCTTCTACAACACTGTAGAGAATATTTCTACATGTATCTACTGATTAAATTACTAGGAATTAAGGATTTGCATTACCTTAGGATCATAGGCAAGTAAAATTTTGCCTAGCCTATATTGTGCATGATTTGTTAGAGTGCTTCATTGATTGCCTAGGAACTTTGGCCCTTTCTTCACAACTGGTTTGTTGATCTTAGTTAAGCAGGCCTATTAGAAATGGATTTTTGACCTTCCAAAAATCCTTTATGTCTTACTAATTTTTTTAGGGGAATTTAAGTCCCTTGTAGCTAGAAGTTTTTCATCTTCCCTTAATATGTGGACAAATAATAAGTTAAGAGGTTTAGCTTTCCTTTCAACTTCCACACATATTTTGGCGAATCATATTTTTTCCATTCTAGTTGTCTATTCATCTAAGCTTAGTGGCTTCACTATTACATTTGTTAGGTAGCTCAAAACTATGATTATCCAATATTCCAGTGGTATATTGGGAAGCAAATCCACAATGGTATAGTTTTTAGAGCTTCTTTATTTAGAGCCATATCAGTGTCTATTTCCTGATAAACATAGGCTTACCATCCAGTTCCATGGACCTAGTTCCATCATCTATCTAAAATTTTCAAAATCTCTAAATTTGAATAGAAAATACTCCTCTTATAATATGAAGATTTGTTCCATTCCAAACTTAGTCCATATAGTCTCAGTCTAAGCTTTGATTGTTGGGTAGGGTGACCTTTTATTTAGAAATAACCGCACTATAGTATGGTCTTTCATTTTGTTACTCCAATTTGCAATATTTCCAGAATGGGAGAGATAACTCGAGATTCTACTGTGAGTGAAATTTGAATTAGTTTGACTTTTGGCTCATTATCATTTGTTACTTGTTTCTAGGATTTTAACGGTCTAGGAGAAAACTAAAAGAGGTTTCTATCACCTGTTACTAGGAGACAGTTATAAAGGAATTGCTATAAAGAGATTGAAATTTTGACGAGCTAAGGAGTGTTTTGGAGGTGGGAGAGGAAAGAGAAAGTGTAAAAGGAAGAATGTCATTCTCAATCCTTTGACAAAGAGAGTTGAAATGGAAGGCTAAAATAAGAGAAGGAGAAAACTATTGAAGCCTGATTTACAGGAGAGTAGAGAGATTTAGAGGTAGGGAGAGAAAGAATGCCAAATTCATTTACATAAGAGGGAGGTGAGTCGAGTTTGTAAGTGATAGTTGTTAGTTTATGTCCTTACAGCCAATCGATTGGTTGCAATTTGATGTATAACATTATTTAATTAATGAGCAGGCATTCCTTATTTAATTAATTACAATTGATGTTTTAATAGTAAAGGTAAAATCTTTTGAATAATTAATGTGTAATTAAAATTATAATGAGATCATAATTGTAAGATTCAATTTACATTTACATACCTAAATGTTCCTAGTTGTAGTTTTATCAAGACGGGATATAGTTAAAATAGTAAAGCTAGCACACATTATATTTCTTTCTTATGAAGAAAGTAATTGATCTCATAAATTAAAGTATGGAGATACCTAAACTAATGTGTGGGTTATTATTAGAGAATAAACCATTGAATTGACCCGACTATGAGAATTCCAAATGAAATATTAATTGTGTCTGTGGATTTCCTTATAATGATGGTTATATAATTGATCCTTATACTTGATATTATTAAAGTATCTCATATGAGAATTACTATGTTTGACACTACTTATGAACTGTCCTATGATAATTCAGTCGGTAATACTTAGATAGAGTATAAATCATATCGAAATAATTGAGTAAGTCAATAAAGGATTCGTCACTTTAAAGGATTCGTCACTTTTTACTATTTTTGATTAGTTGTAATTTATGGAAATCTCTAAAAAAATTGAATTGTCATTTAAAAAATATTTTAAAATATGAATTATAAATCAATTACTAATTAGCAAGAACGAACATGATTGGATGAAAAGAGTAGACGGTGCATCTATACTCAATCTAATTGGAACATTGAATGACGAAAAGATTAAATTATACATCATAATCATGCATGGACAGGTTAAGTCAAACCATTTTGACATTCCTGATATTTAGGTGGTTATGACATGTTGTTGGATATCAATCTTGATCTATGATCATAAATTCTTTAATTGGAGAATTAAAGATAAATTAAAAGGAGTTTTAATTTATCTAATTCTAATTGTGAATTATAATTATAATTTATAATCATTATCAATCACTCATTAAACAACAACTTGTGAAAGAAAAATTAATTTTAATTAAGTTGGATTTCATTATAAAGTTTTAGAAACTTTAAGGATCAAATATGATATATTTGATTTTATTAAAATTAAATTAATTATAATTAGAGTATGATTTTAATTATAATTAAGGAATTTAATTTTAATAAAAATTTTAAAACCCTAATGCCTTTTTTTCTATAAATAGGAGTAAGCATCAAAAAGCTAGCACTCTTACTTATTTCACTCAAACATTGATAAGCTGTTCAATGAATACCATTAGAGACTGCACAAATGAACAGCTCATGGTTAACAAATCGAAAAGACTATCAAAGGATTTCAACAGGAAACTTGAATCAGGTATGAGTTCTTATTATACGATTCATATTTCTATTTTTATTAAAATTATTCAATTATAAAAATCTGAATAAAAATTTTTTATTTTTTTTTTGTTACAGTCGTGATTAGTTTCTAAAAATAGTGGTACAAAGACGATGACCAAAGTGGGAGTTGGGGGATTGGGGTGGTTACTGACTGAAGTATCGGTTCAGACTTACTCCCTACCTATCAGGCATGGAGTAATCTGAGAGTTTTCAAGCAGGAAAATTGGTTAACTAGTTTGAGAAAAACAATCCGATGGATAAATATTTAGGTGATTTTTAAATGAAAGGAATTTTTTTGAAAGAGATAAAAGCATTTCTCTCTTCGATTCTATTTCAATGTTAATTAAAGTTAAAGCAATCCAACTGATAAACTCAAAACAAAAACAAAAGAATGTACCAACAAGCACCTTGGACAAACATAAAACCATATATTTTGGCTTATTCCAAGGTTTTTTTTTTAAAATTTGTGGTAGAATATGCGAAGAAATTGATGTTACATTCTATATATAACTTTGGATTGTTTCAAGATAAGAATTTGGGCACCAGGCAACCTTTTGAATAGGAAAAGAAAACAGAACTTTTTACTTTTGCTTTACAGGTACAAGACAGTAAAAGAACAAAAGAAGGGTGATAAGATCCATGTGGGACCGGTAGCCGGGAAATATTAAGACAAAGATATTAAGCACAGTCAATGCTCAAGCATCTCGCTCTTTACTCTTTCATGCTTTGTTCTCAAAAGACATAAACAGATAGAGAAGCACGCACAAAACCCGAAGCCGAAAACGACCCTTGTTTCTTATATATATGTTTATGTTATGTCCATTATACACAGAAAAGAGAGAGATCATTTCCTTTCCTTCTACTAAATCTCTGCAACACCCACTCCACTGCTCGCTTTGCTCTGTCTAAGTTTCTTCGGCCAGCCAAATTGGTGGTAAGTAAATGCAGGTAAAAGGAGACGCTTGAGAGTCTTTCTTAAGAAGTAGGTGGTCTCAAGGTCGTGGAGTCCTAAGAGAAATTTCATGTGAGTTCCTTCTCATTCCTTTCCTATTTTCTACCTGAGAATTCTTTACATATGCTTTTTCTTATCAATAAAAGGAACCGTTCAGACTTCGTTGAATACTCATTTTGTCAAAACGTTTTACTTTTTGTGTTGGCTTGGGAATTTGATGACCTTGGCTTAAAGTTTTCTTTGCTGCAATTTTAATAAACGATCATGTGACCTGAAAGTTCCCGTTAACTATGGATGAATCTACTTGTTTGTGATTGATGGCGAGGCCGACCTTTTACTAAAATGGCATTTGTTTCAAAGTAGCGATTGACGTTAACTCTAATTTTCTGAGGGAAGAAGAAAATTTCTCAAATTAACATTGAAGAGAAATTACCTTATTTTTTACCTTATCAGCGTGATACTGGCTCATAAGATTTTAAAAATTATCATAATCAGAATGATTGAATAAATCCGTCATTTCACATGCATTGACACAGGTTTTGGTGCCAATATTACAGCATATTATTGAACTGTTTCTGATTGGGACAAGCTCTAATTTGAGGACTTAAGTTGTATCCTTCACTAATTGGTGTGATGCGGCTGAATGCAACTATTGTTTTTAATTTTCAACTATTCTAATGGCATGACTACTGTTTTTTGACATTGGGATCTGCTTTTTGAGATGTTAAAAAGGGTCGCTAATTGTCAAAGATGCCTACTGGAAAGACCAGATCTGGCCAGCTATGAAGCACTGGAATGCTGAAAACTATGAGTTTCACTTGTTCCAAATATTGTCTGAAAGATCTAAAATGCTAACATGTTGATCTTAACCCGCTGTTGTTGTTACTGTTCTTGATATGAGAGCATAATATCCATCCATGTGATGATAAAAACGATGTTACTTCTAACCTATTATTGTTGTCGATCTCAGAGACAAAAGCTTTTGGAGCAAACAAAAGCGTCACTTATGGAGATGGAACACAACAGTGGAGTTACTTTACCAGTTTTAACTCCTTTATCCTTGAACTATGAAAGTTTTGACTTAAATGAATGGTTTGCTTCTTTCTGCAATGGGAATATCGCAGCCATAAACTGGGGCAGCTCCAATGGCCTGAAGGAAATAACTCAGTCTTCAATATGGCCTGTTGATTTCTCAGCTTTCACACCAGATGCTCAACAAGAAAGAATAAGCCCCTTTTTGGACACATTGTCTACTCCTAATCAATTGCATGCAGATTATATTGAAGCTCAAGCACACAAATCTGTTAATTTTGGAGCTCATTTCCTACAACTACCTACACAATCTGCATTTCCTATTAACAAGCCAGATAGGAAAACTTCTGGGGTAAAAATGTGTAGCGATGATTGTTCTGTTATGACCTCAACACAGTTTCAAAGGCCATTGGAAATGGGAACCCAGGAGTCTCCAAATGTATTTCTTAAAAGTGCAATTACTCCACTATCTTGCAGGACCTCTCAAGGGGTCTCAACTTCAGCTTCTTTTAGTGAAACTGGAGAACTGGTTAATCTGGAAAAAGCTGTACAGCAAAAATTTGGAGGATTTGTTGAAGACCAGAGTTCTGTTTCCTTAATAAACGAGACTCTTGGTGAACTTCCGCAAAGAGAAACTGGCTTGGAGAGACTGCGTGAAGGTTTTGAACTATGTGATTTAACAACAGATATATCCTACTACAGTTCAATTGATGATCCTTCTGAGTGGTTTACTCCATCGCCAAGCATTAGTGGGATGAAAAACATGGGGATTGAGAATATCTTGCAGTCAACAAGAGTTACTTCAACAACCTCTCATGTGGTTGGAGATGTTTTACTGGACAATTTGTGCAAACATCCTGTTAATTCAGTGAAAAGTTCCACTGCCAATAGTACTTTTTCTGATGTACATCAGAACTCTGTAATTGCTAACGGTGATGATAACCCATTAGAAGCTTTAGGACTGGAAGTTTGGTGTGGACCAGATGGGGGTTACTGTGAAAATTTTTTGAAGCCAGTGATGGGTTGTAATCTTTTAGATGTTAGCACAAGTGCTTCAAAAGGCACGCCAAAGTTGGATGCTGGTTCCATCCTTAGCCCAAGGAAAGGATTGTTCTCGGAGTTAGGAATTGAAGAGCTTCTAGATGGTGGTAGTAATTCTACTTGTGTTTCTAAGTCTAGTACTAGTGATCAGGTATCTACTGTCAAGAAAAGAAGAATTGGAAATCCAATGGCCATTGATAGTCAAGTTCATTCAGTCTCTCTTTTGTGCTCTAGTGATATAACTAGGCAGAATTTTGACAGTTTAGGCACAACAAAGGATCTATCAAGGAAAGAGTTCTTTCCAAAGTCACAGGTTGGCTTATGGATTGATGATAGCTACAGCATCAGCACTCATAATACTGTTTTGGAGAGACCTAAGAAGCTTGAGGAGCAGGGAAAGGCCATGAAGAAAAGAGCTAGGCCTGGAGAAAGTAATCGACCAAGGCCAAAAGATCGTCAACAGATTCAGGATCGAATCAAAGAGTTGAGAGGAATTATCCCTGACAGCACAAAGGTATGCAATCTTAAGTCTTTTCTTTTAAGGGAGGGAGTTATGAAATAAGTTGCTTCGAGGTATCAGGAGTATTGAAAGTGCATTACTCATGTATTCCCATATTTTTCATATGACAGTGTAGTATTGACTCTTTACTGGACCGCACCATCAAACACATGCTTTTCTTGCAAAGTGTAACAAAATGTGCAGATAAGCTGAAGCAAACTAATCAACCAAAGGTAAGGAGCTCTGTGGGTCTACTTAATGTCTTTCATTCTACTCAAGGAAACAAGCTTACATCTTGTGATCCTATTTGATAATCTTTTATATATACATATATATATATATAGTTGTTTGGCCAGGAAAACATTACAGTTCTGGAAAATGACATGAATCGTAGTGCTGGTGCTATGTGGGCACTGGAAATTGGTGAACAAACCATGGCTTGCCCTGTTATAGTTGAAGAACTTGGTCCAGCTGGCCTAATTTTAATAGAGGTATAAAATACAGAATTTGAGAGTTCTTTCCTGTGTGCTTGTTATGGACCTTAACATCTGACTCCAGTATATATATTTTCCTTTATTAATTTGCAGATTGTGTGTGAGGATCGGGGCCTTTTTCTTGAGATTGCAGATGCAATAAGAGACTTTGGTTTGAATATATGGCAGGGGGTTATGGAAACGAGAGAAGATAAAATATGGGCTCGCTTCATTGTTGAGGTATAAAGACACTACCGAATTTTGTTTGTGGACTTTATGGATTATTATTGTGCATAATAAGCGAGGTCACATGTTTTGCAGGCAAAGACTCACGTAACAAGGGTTGACATATTTTTATCTCTTCTGGAGCTTTTGCATCAAACATCCACCAGTATGATGGATTCAACAAATTTGCCTACTGATGCTTTTAATGGGAGGATTCCCTTGTTAAGCAATTATCACCAATCAACATCACATTGTCCTATAACCATGGCTGAGAGACATCAATGATTGTCTTCTGAAACATCTTGAGCTTTCAATTCTTCGAGGAAATTGCTGTGATTGATGTTCTGACGTTGAGGAGCTAAGAAACAAGTAGTAGAAAGTCTAGTTACTGAAATTTATGCATAGGTTAGGATCTTGTGGAGCCTATCTACTAGAAAGATACAAAACTAACACGCATGCTTGTCTGCATTTCTGTAATGTACCTTGTTTCAGCCAAAACTTGTTTACGTTGTGAAGTTGATAAACCAGGAAGTGATTAATTGCTGACATGATTCTTGTCATTCGATGTGTCACTGCAGACAAAAACTCTGCCCTTGAGTTTCAAGTTCATACATAGTGGTAAAATACAAGTTCATTACCCAGGAATCTTGGAAAGTGCAAGGGAATATTGAGTGTTAAAAAACAATCTAATTCCAATTGCGACGTACCCACAAAAAAAAAAAAGAAAAGAAAAGAAAATTACGAGTTGTTGTCATGGAGTTTCAGTTGTAGAATTTTGACCGTGCTAAGCTGCAAGGCCATTCACTATTACTTTGTGTTGTTGTGGCTGCTCAAGCGAATGTGGAATGCAACCTGCAAAGAATGAAAACGACATTCTTGTAGTTGATGCCTATTATGTTAATTGAGAGTGCTGATTGCGTTACAACCATCTCATCCATATAGACTCGGAAATTAGCTTCAATCATTCACCCTAATTTTCATATTAGCACACACTTTCAGAGGTAAGCTCTATATATCAAGCGAAGACGTGAGATCATATCAAGGTAACGCATTTGAGCTAATTCCCAGTTTCACCAACCAAGAATAGAAGAATTGATGGTTCTAATCAGGACAGAATTTATGAAAACAGGTAAGTCAGAAGAATTCAGCATTATAATGTTCGAATTATGCCCATCACCCAATCGTTATATAATAAATTGAACATTTTTGTTTTGTAATTATTAACTTTGTTTAATAAAATAACAAATGATTTTATTATCATATTAAGTATATTGTTTTTTATTCTAATATGATAAGTCTTTCGTTAAATATATATACTTGCCATTATAACAGAGATTACGATAATGAAAGTCAAGTCTTTAGTGTTTAATCTAAAAGTGTTCTTGATTATAAGATCATCAAATAAAGACTTTAATGATCCGGTTAGATCAATATATATGTAATAGTATCTATTATATAGATATTAGTAGAATTTATTTACTGAGTTACATATGTAGATAATGCATATGGAGATATAATTATTGAACTGACCAAGCTGAGAATTACCAATGGTTAATATTACCTATAAACTATCAAGTAGGATATTATCATAAAGATTTAAATGTATATTTTTCTTTTGACCTGAAATCATTATAGGAATCAATAGATCACTTATTATGTTTTGATGTCGAACACCTAGTGTGTAAAAATGCTAGTTGAATAATCATTGAATATAATTAAGTACTTATCTTATTAATAGTGAGTCAAAATAGGATCCATCAACTCTAGATAATGAGGATGAGCTCTATGTTGTCATTGATCTTAATAGTTGTTTCAAGATCTTGGCCAAGGTATTTGAAAGAGTGAGGAAAATGAGTTTTCTAAATCATTCACCAATTATTAATGATCGACATGTAACATAATTAGTTACTTAATAGGATTTGACAGTTAAACCATACCTTTGTATAATCCAAAGTTATAATGATGAAAGATAATAATATATTATCCTTAATTGGATTCTGTTTGTAAGGTTGTTACTTCATACTATCCGATCGTTGAGGAGTGTTATTAGACGTTAACCTTGATTAGTAATTAATTGAATTATTTGCTACCTACTTAATTATGAACTTATGTGGTGTAATATTTCCTATTTATAATTATTTCATTTATTATAAAATAATTTATATGATATATGATTATATTTTTTGTTAGCAAAAAAAATATAATTAATATTGAAAATTCTCTTGTATAAAATAAATAAATAAAATAAAATTGTTTTATTTTATAAATAATAATTTTTTTTAAAACAACAAAAATGAAAACAAAAGAAGTCACATGATTTTGGCGTGGGTGGTTTCGTTTTGGTTTTACAAAACAAAACGAAAAC
>JANZLD010000236.1:52021163-52036759 GCA_026413575.1 Erythroxylum carthagenense
TATTTATTCATAAAGTCTGTACACAACTTTGTACAAAACACGCTAAAGGTGATTGCCTTTAGGGCACTACTCTAACATTACTTACGATCCGAATTGGAACAGGTCCTATACCAAGAGGAACTATTCTGGCACCAATAATCTAGAAGTCAGTGGCTAGGCCAGGGAGACAGGAATACCAAGTTCTATCATGCTATCACAATGGCTAGACACCGGCAAGTGCGGATTAATGCCTTAAAAGATGATAATGGAGATACGATCTCAGATCCTACCACGTTCGGAGACTAGTGCAAAGCTACTTTGAGCAATTATACGTGGCTGAAAGCCAACGACCTCCAGATTGGCAATCCCATGGCTAGGCATGTACCCTCCCTCAACACACAAAAGATGATTTGGACAGTCCCTGAGTCCTGAGGAAATCAAGTTGGCTTTCTTCTCTATGGCCCCAATCAAGGCACCTAGGTTTGATGGGTTCACAGCTCTATTCTATCAATCCCAATGGGACCTCGTTGGCCCTTCTCTGATTTCATTCATTCAGCGAATTTTTTGACATGAAGCATGGGAATCTGACTTTAATCGCACCATCGTGGTCCTTATACCTAAGACACCATCTCCGACTTCGATTATGCAGTTCCGACCTATTGCTTTATACACTGTGCTTTATAAAGCTATCACCAAGATCATTGTTAATAGGCTCAAAACCTTCCTGGATGATTTGGTCGCTCTTACCCAATGCAGCTTTGTCCCAGTGTGATTAATTACTGATAAAATTATCATCACTCAAGAGGTCATACACACAATGCGCAGGAAAACGGGTCGTAAAGTATTAATGGCTCTGAAGTGGATCTCGAGAAAGCATACGATAGATAGTCCTGGAATTTCGTCCAAGATACCTTATTTGATGTCGGGATTCCTGAGTCATTGATCAATCTCATAATGAAGTGCATTTCAATGGTCTCCTTCCAAATTAATTGGAATGGCGAACTGGGTGACGAATTTAGGCCCTCCCATGGTATTCACCAAGGTGACCCCATATCACCCTACCTCTTTGTCCTTTGTATGGAACAACTAGGTCACTCAATTAACCACGCAGTGACACAAGGACGATGGCAACCTGTTAAGTTAGGCTGTAATGGACAGCCTCTCTCCCATTTATTCTTTGTTGACAACCTTATCCTATTCTTTGAAGCCTCTATCGCTCAAGTCTCAGTTATTCGAGATATTCTCGACACCTTCTGTTCTACTTCAAGACAACGAATAAGCCAAGAAAAATCTCGGTGCTACTTCTTCAAAAATACTCCTCCCATGACAACTCGCTGCTTAAGCCGAGCATTGGAATTCAGACAGACGAAGGATCTAGGCCATTATCTTGGAGTTTCGCTATTGCATGAACGAGTCAGTAAACGTACCTATCAATACATCTTAGATAAAGTTCACTAATGATTGTCAGGCTGGACAGCCAACCTGTTGTCTTTTGCTGGATGTATCACTTTAGCTTAATCTGTAATAGTGGCTCTTCCCAACTATACCATACAGACGGTCCGTCTACCTCGCAACCCTTGTGACAAGCTGGAGAAACTAATTAGACAATTTCTGTGGGGCTCGTCTACTGGCCAGAAGAGGATTCATTTAGTTTCTTGGGAGGATGTTTGTAAACCGAAAGATTTAGGGGGGGTTGGCATCCAGAAAATTTGTGAGATCAACAATGCATTTTTGGCGAAACTAGGATGGAATCTGATCGCCAAACCACATGCTCTTTGGGTCAAGGCTCTCCATGCAAAGTATAACTTTGACATCAACATCTCCCCACCTTGTTTGATGCTCCACGGGGTTCAATGATGATAAGAGATGGCACCAGAACTCGCTTTTGGAAAGACCCTTGAATTGCGGGAGTCGAACCTCTTTTAACCCATGTTATAGCCCCTCTCCCGATTCTCAATCACAACCTTAGTGTGCAACACTTTATGATCAATGATGAGACTTGGAATTGGGATGCATTTCAACATTGCCCCCCACGTCGATTAGTAAGGCCATAGTTGACACGTTTCCCCCAAAAGCCTTCCGAGGATCGAATACGTTGATCTGGGGAATTCCTGATACTGACCTATTCACCATAGATTCCACTTATTCCATGATCATGGGCCATGACGACGACTCACCCCATGATCTTTGGAAGGCAATCTGGCAGTGGAAAGGCCCACAATGCATTCACTCCCTCTTCTGGCTTCTTGCACACGATCGATTACTTACTAATCAACAATGTGTTCATAAGCACCTTACTATGGACGACAGATGTCCCCACTGTCATTTACTTGAATCCTCGCTTCACGTAGTGTGAGATTATGACTGATCCCGTCAAGTGTGGCACGCATTCCCTACACAACTTATCTCTCCTGATTTTTTCAATATGTCAACTTCGAATTGGCTCACTACCAATCTCCAAAATCACCGACATGACCTTAGGCATGAATGGTCGATTATTCTTGGCACTACATGTTGGTTCCTATAGAAATGGAGAAATTTGTCCCTATTTGAGGACCATTTTACATGGGCTTACTCACCATCTTCTCTTATTTTGTCCTATGCAGATCAGATCCACCAGTCCGTAATATGGCAAAGATGAGCTACTACCGACGATTGCCCTCGACAAGAGAGACTCATCTGTTGGAACAAACCTCTAACTGGGTGGGTAAAATTAATCACAGATGGTGCTTGTAAACATTCCTCGTCCTCAACAACAGCCGGTGAACTGCTACGGGATAGTGCAGGCAACTGGCTTGGAGGCTTCACGCACAATCTCAGATGGTGCTCAACACTGACTGTCGAACTCTAGGGTGTTTTTACAGGCCTTACTCTCGCATGGAATTTGGGGTATTGCCGGATTGAGCTTGAAGTAGATTCTACAGCAATGATCAAGATCCTATCCTCCCCTGACAATCGTTATCGGGCTCTCAACCTCATAGTTATGGGAATTAATGAACTGTTTGCTCGTAATTGGGCTGTTGCTCATCGACATCTATACCGAGAGAGCAATAGATGCGTCGACTGGCTAGCAAATTATGCAGTTCATCTTGATGTCGGCGTCTATTATTTAACTACTACACTTATAGGGTGTCACTTAATCTTTCTAGAAGATATGTTCGAGTTATGTTTCTCGAGATTCGCTCTGTAATTTACTTCGTTGTATTTCCATTCATTAAAAAAAAACATGTAGGCCCAGTTTCACTCTTGAAAACAACAACTTTTTAGTTGCATATCGGGCTTGCTTTACTTTTGCATGTTCTTTGACATCTGTTAATATACGATTAATGCAAAGCTGAAGATATTTAGATTTTAATTTTTAATTGGATTATTTTTTTCACGTGACCCACACATTCTAACTAATACATTATATTTTCAAATTTTATATTTTATATTTATCTTTTTATATTTTAATTAAAATTTTGATTTAAATTACTATTGTTAAAAATAAACTACTATTTTTTACTAATAAATTATGTTTGTCAAATTTTAGATTATTTATTTATCTTATTATACTTTAATTGAAAATTTTAAATTATTATTGTTAAAAACTAATTATTACTTTCATTATGAATTTTTTAATAAATTAAATTATTAATTAGTATATATAAATAATTTTGCTTAAGATAATTTAAAAATATGTTTAAAATAATATTTAAACTATAAAAAAGTATGATTAAAGTACATTAAAAAAGAAATTAAAACAAAGTTCGCAACTTTTCTAACTACTTTCCTTAAACAAAATTAACTTTTATAATATTTAAATGACATTTAAATTATAAAGAAGTATGATTAAAGTGCATTAAAAAATTAGAATAAAGTTAAATTGAATTTCTTTAAACATATTATAATTTTTATAAATTATTTAAATAAAATTAAATGTCTAAACGTTTTTCTTTAATTAGTTCTATATCCGATATGATTTTTAGGACATTTACGGAAACGGCGAGTGAGGTTATGTTTCCCAAAATGCAGCTCTCTTGATAAATGTTGCCTTATAAAGAGAGCGGGGAAAAGGCGTAGGCAGAGGTGAACGTCAAATGGCGGAAATAACGATGAGAATGAACTTGAGTGCGAATATGTAGAAATAATAATGAGAAGAATATATTCGCAAAATTAAATAAGAACGGTAACCAAAAGCTACAAAACTAGGAATTCAATAAAAATCTGCTTCGGAGATAGCAAGAGAGATCGGAGACCCAAAAAAGAAAAAAAATGGAGACAAGCAACTCAAAGTCGATTGAAGATGAGATAGGAAGAGTGGTGGAGGAGGCCAGAGAGCTTCAGGAATCAGCAGCTTCTCTGATATCAAGATCCTCGTACGAAGAACAATCTCTTCGCCAACGCGCTTTCTCTCTCGACTCTTCTATTCGCCGTTCTTATTCTCTTCTTCGCTCTAACAAGCTTCTCCATTCCAAACTGGGCGATAAAGTAATTTCCTCCGTACGAAGTTGCTTCTATTGATAGTAGTTCATGTTGATTATAGTTATTCTTGTTCAATTGTGAATATGTTTAGCTGGAAGAAGATTTACAGAGAGCCAAATGTGTTATCGTTGACGGAGACGTCTCTGCTTTTCTTCCTTCCAAAGCTCAAGGTCTCTCGCTTTCTCTCCATCCTTTTTCTATTTTAAAGTGGAATTTCTGATTTTAGTTGAATAGGAATGAGTAAGCAGAATTAATTGTTTGTTGTGTGAATGTATTGATAATTATTGTAGGTCTACCTGCAGGTTGGTTTTTAAGAAAGTTTCTTGGTCCAATTAATGTGCGTGCTTCTCGGAAAGATGTCCAACTCAAGGTTAAAGAGGAGTACAACAGTTACAGGGTACAACACTTTTCTACTTGGGTTTATACAAGTTGCTAAATAATATCATTTCCATTCTTTGGTTTTGGCATTAAGCTGATATAAGGTAGTTATAATTAAAAGGACTCTTCATATGTAGCTAACGGTTATGATCTGTGGTTGGATCAGGATGGAACTGCACTTTTATTTCTTCTTTTTCCATCAGCTTTGCTCGTGCTTAGATCCTGGGTCTGGAATGGTTGCTTGCCTGCATTTCCAGTTCAATTGTACCAGGTCATTTTGAAGCTTGTTTGAGTGTTTTAGACATTTTTACTTGTCATATGTTCATGCTCCTGGGTTCATGACCATTTACCAGCTGTTCATTACTTATGTTGCACTCCCTTTCTCGCTAGATTCATGTGCATATTTTGACATTTCTGATTGTCAATTTGTTAGGCTTGGCTATTGTTCCTTTATACTGGTTTGGCTTTGCGAGAAAACATATTGAGAGCTAATGGAAGTGATATTCGTCCATGGTAATCACTAAGCACATTTCTCGTCCTTCTGGAGTTATAATACTATTCAATTTTTTGATCTCAACTAATTCAAAATTATAAAATCTGTGAGATGCTTAAACTCAAATATATTATCAAGTTAATATTTCGTGACCTAATTTTAAATCTAATTTAAGAAAATTCAACTAATAGCTTGAATAGAGCTTGAGGTGACAATATATCTTTAGAAGGCTGCATTATCATGAAGCAGTCTAAAATGTGGACTACACTAGTTTGGATATAGTGGTGGAAATTATGTCCTAAAATTAAGTTGAATTTGCTTGAAAGGAATATGTTGGATTTTCTTAATTGTTGACTATGATGCATGATATAGAAGTGCTTCTTAACAAGTTCAACAGAGCAACAGTAGGATTAGGGCGATTTTGGCTAGCACAATTAGAGTTTATAACAGAAACCTCCTTTAATAAAAATATGAATGTAAATAATTTCCTCAAATCACCATTTTTTTTACATTGAGTTGATGAAGAGACCAATTATGTGTGGTTGCCAATGCAATGAAAACACGAACATATTTTGTTTTGGCTATAAGAGAAGAGGTAACATATACGATGCACCTATGTATATCCTTTAGCTACCAATCAAGCTTTTAAACATTTAACTATGTTGTCAAGATTAACCTTAATGTTGAACTCCCAATGGCAACCCACCACTGTCTGACCATGCGGAAGAGTAACTAAGTCCTATGTATTATTAGCTCAGAGAGCCAACATCTATTCTTTCATGGCATGTCTCCATCTAGGATGATCCAAAACTTCTTAAACATTCTTAGGTGCTTTTATAGAATATAAAATGGACACAAAAAAGCATATGATGGTGATAATGAGTCATAAGAGACAAAGTTTAAGATAGGGTGAGATGTACAAGACCTTTATTTATGGAGAGCAATTGGGCAATCTTGATCATCATATGGTGGAGTTGAAGATGAAGAAGATGATGGTGACGAGCATGAATCTTTTTTCTCATACTTCATAATGAGTGCGTTGAGTATAAACTTGCAAATCAAGATGAGATAGACGTTCTAAAGGAGTAGGCTTAGTGTCAGGAGCAAGCTCAGAAGTGGTAGAATTAGGATCTAGGTTAACATGATTATGAGCTATTTGGGAAGGAACAAAGGGAATTGGCAGGCACTTATTAATGTCAGTGTAGACATACTGAGCATTAGAAAAGTATGGTGTGTCTTCAAAGAATATAACATTAGTAGACACAAAAAACCAATTCAAAGAATGGCTGAAACATTTGTACCCTTTTTGTAGATGGGAGTACCTGAGAAAATGCACTTTATAGCTTTTGGGTTTAATTTATTTGTGCTAAGTTGAAGTTGATGAACAAAATAAACACAACCGAATACTCGAGGATTAATAGAGAATGGAACTTGGGAGGGAAAGACGGTAGCGAATGGAGTTTTACCCATTAACATAAAATATGTCATTCGATTGATAAGAAAACATAAAGTACTGTATCTTCTTAAATTTTTTTTGTACATTCATGGGGATTAAAAGGATACGAGTTGTTTCGACAATGTGCTGGTTTTTTCTCTCCACTAGCCCAGTTTGTTGAGGAGTGTGTGGGTAGAAAGATTGATGTTGAATGCCTTGTTGCTACAAGTAGCTAGAAAAAAATCTAGTATTTCTCTAGCAAGTATATTGATTTTGTATGAAACTAAGTTTGAATCTCAACACAAAAAGAACAAAAAAGATAGAGAATAACTTTGAAAGATCTTTCATTAGATATAACCAAGTTATTTGAGAGAAATCATCAGCAAGAATTACGAAATATTGAAATCCCAACTTGGACTCCAAATATTTGTATGGACCGACATAAAAGGTTTCTCAACCCTTTTATCAATTCGAGGGAAAAATGATGTACGTTGATGTTTTCTAAGCTAACATGACTCATAATTTAAACTAGAAATAGACTTGAAACTTGACATTAATTTCTTGTGATTTTTCATTGAGGGATGACCTAATCGTCAAGGAATCTTTGTGAGAGAGACTGATGCTGGATATGGAACGGATGACTACAACTTGTTAAAGTACTACATCCCATTTAATTCACGTCCTTCTCCAATCGTATCTTGCTCTTTAACTTCCGGATAATGACATTATCAGGGTAGAAATATAAAAAATAATTTAGTTGTCTAGTTAATTTGCCTACAAACATAAGATTGAAAGGAAAGTTTGGAACAAATAATGTAAAGGATAAAGCAAGAGAGGGATAAAGATAGCTTAAGATGGCTAACTAAAGGCTCATCAAACTTGTTAACAAGATGTGATTCTATGGTGACAAATGGTTGAAAAGAAAAGTGAGAGCACTACCTGATAAAGCGAAACACTTTTTCAAAGTGTTTCGAATGATGTAGCAATAGAGTAGGCATGATCTGATGTCATGTTCTCCATGATCTTATTGGAGTTAGTGACCTGAAGGTTTAATTCTTAGCTAACTTAGTGGATTTAGTGGAAGAATTGACAACTTCCTACTAATTTGATGGATTAGTAGAGATTAATAGAGAAAGTGGATAGGTTAGCTTACTTGTTCCATAAGTTTTTGTAAGCTTATATAAAAATAATTCTTTGCAATTCATTTGGAATTTTAAGAACATTGAATGCATTCAATTATCTGTAAGATAGAGTTCAGAGCTTTTTAGAAAAGTTTTTGTTAAGAACTTCAAGTAAGGTGATTACTGTAGTCCTTTGAGGAGGATGTAAATTGAGTCCTTTGTATTGTTTCTTCTATTAATTAATAGATTAAAAAAGTTCACTTTTGTAGCATATCTCTCTTGTTCATCTTTTGATTGACTTGTGATAAACACTTGTGTATTGAGAGTGAGTGAATCATTTAAATACGAGTGGCGTGAGACATTCGAAAACAAACGAACTTCTTAATCAAAAATTAGATTTGTTAATATATTAATAAAAAGTTGACTTTTGTTGTATATCTCTCTTGTTCATCTTTTGATTGACTTGTGATAAACACTTGTGTATTGAGAGCAAGTGAAACATTTAAATACGAATGGCGTGAGACATTCGAAAACAAATGGACTTTTTAATCGAAAATCAAAAGGAAGTTGGAGTTAGACTTTGATGAACTAAAGCTTGATTGTCGCACGAAGACTTCGACAATCTTATTCAATTTCACTACACCCGAAAAATTCCCATGATAACAACCATCTCCATTACTCACAATCTGATTTTACTTAGAGAATGAAGCAATTGAGGTTGATAAACATTTTATCAAACAGAAACTAAAAAGTGGGTTAATCTCTATTCCGTAGTCAATATACTGACCAAAGGACTACAAAATGGTCAGTTTGAGCTTCTAGTTGGCAAGCTAGCTATGGAAGACATTTTCAAGCCAGTTTAATGAGGAGTGCTGCAAGATTAATGTGATTACTAACCTAGACTATGTGATTTAATTGTAATCACTTAAGCTAGAATTTGGGCGATTTGGTTGTAATTTAGTTTCTAGAATAGCTCTTGCATAGTTGTCAATTAACCTTTATTTTTTAGGATTCCTTTTTCATTTTGGTGGTCATACAATTATAAGTTTGTACATCTTGTACTCCTAATAAAAGATATGTATATAGAACACGTTCATAGACTTGCTTTATTGTTCTGCAAAAGAGAGCTTTTTGACAAAATTAAAAATGATATAGTAAAATCATAAAGCATATCAGAATGATGGTCTGAATTTTGCATTAAATAGGTGGGAAGAAACTTGATTGTAGATCATTGTTTTCACATGAAAATTTGACTCTCTTTTTCTCACTTCCCCTCTCTTTCAAACCAATGCATATGTATGTTATCTAAATGATGCGAACACATATACACAAAGCAGTTCATTTTTATAATTCTGGTATTCATATTCTACAGTGCTAGCCAGAAGGTTCTCCATTTTAAGTGATTATCAGCTTTTGATATGAAACAGTTTTAACTCTATTTCTTCTTACATAAATGTATTTAGAGTATCAGGAGAACATTAATCACAGACAAGAGATTGAAAGATAACCATATTTCTTACCTAACAGTCTGCTGATTTTAGCATATAGTTTCAAGGATGTATGTGTATTGAGCCTTAGTTTTCTTCCCAGTTTGGGGCTTGTTATGAAGGGTGTTTTCTTCTCCCTCTGGTTTTGGGTCTTTGCTTTTGTTATCATTTGGTGGGGATGGAATGGGGGTGATGAGTTTGGAGCTTGTTGTGGAGGGGTGTGGAATCTTTTTATGGGGAAAAGTGTATTTTCCTTATAATTAGATTAATTCTTTAGGAAAAAATAATTGTTAATAACGCTCTACTTGCATTAAAGTGAATGCAACAGAAAGAGAGTTTTCATGGGTATTATTTGCTTCCTTTTGCAGGTGGATATACCATCACTATTGCGCCATGCTTATGGCTCTTGTTAGTCTTACATGGGAGATTAAAGGACAACCAAATTGTACCCAAAAGCAGGTTACGTTTCTTAAGATATGCTAATTCATTTGCTTTATCTATATCCAACGACCACTTATCTTAAACTTTGTATTTAAAAACGACCACTTATCTTAAACGTTGTATTTAAAGGCCACTTCAATCTCTACAGAGGGGAGTGCAACTCTTTTTGCAATGGGCTATGATGCAAGGAGTAGCTATGCTCCTACAGAACAGATATCAGCGGCAGAGACTCTATACTCGCATTGCGTTGGGAAAGGTTGATTTTGAATCTGGTTTATATGCACACAAGTCTTTCTCTCTCTTGGATTTATCCTAAGACACGCCCTTCTGGTTTTCTATTAGGTGCAAGATTTTATGTCAGAAACTCTGAATTCATGGAATTCTTACCTGTCTTTTGCAGCAAATTCTTTTATTGCATCTAACATGCAGGGTTTTAAATGTCTTAAATGAGTATGATTCGTATCTATGGTTATTTTAGGCAAAAAGAATGGATGTTGTCTGGGGAGAAACAGCTGGTGTTCATGGTCAGTTGTGGCTATTGTGCCCCATCCTCTTCATTTTGCAGGTGATTTGAACTAACTCATAACATACACAAAATTTCAAATGGAATAGTACCTATTTGTAACATTATATGCTCTTGAGTATTGGCAAAAGCTTTTCCACTGCTAGCTTGTAATATAATTCACATGGTTTATATGAAAAAAAAAGTTGCCTAATATAAAAACAGTAAATTTTGAGTGATTACCGGGTTCATTATATTAAGATGGAAGGTATATATTGTTAGATACCAAACTGTTCTTTCCTCGGAAGTTTTAGCCTACAGTTTTGGACTGTTTTTCAGCATAACATTTTGATGATCATAACTCCCTGTTGGTTAAATTAATTACTAGGTTTTTAATAACTGAATAATGTTGTTTTTAGGGTTGTCGCAATCTTTTTTTTCCCCATATTTGATGATATTTAGTTGAACGACCTTCATTTGGTCCTCAATTTGATTTTAGGGCTTCGAGGCATATGTTGGTCTACAGTTGCTTAGGACTGCATTTGTCAGGGTCGTCTCTGAGTGGCAGGTACCTTTTTTTGTTTTGTTCTGCTTTTGAGTTGTTTTGGGAAGCGTAATAGTAGAAATGTAATTAACCAATACGAGGCTGCAAATGAGAACTGTTTTCCGCAGGTGATTCTATGTGGGATCCTTTTGGTATTAATGGCTGTTGGGAACTTCTTAAATACTGTTCAGACTCTGATGGCAAAGTCAAGATTTAAAGCCAAAATGAAAAGGACCAAGAGCAAGCCAGAATTGGATTAAATTGCCTATGAACTTTTTCCTTAAATTTATAGATGCTCAATTTTCTGATGTTTCTCTGATCTGGCATTTTGCCATGACACTCAGACAAACGGTGAAGTTTTAAATTTTTGTTAAATGCTTACCTTCTGACATATAATAGGTTCTTTCTGGCCAAATCTCAGAGATGTCTATAGCACTTGAAGTGAATTTAGAAAGCTTGGAATTGGTCGCAAACTGTAGAACTTGGATATTGCTATCCAAATGTTACCGTGTTTATAAATGTTCACCATGCTTTATCATGGTTTGAGGTGGAGATTTCAATTTCAGTAGTGCATAGTACAATTATGCTCATTCACTGTGTCAATGTGGTTGGAACAATCACACTTCGCTTAGTGGAGGTAGAGAAATAATATTAGACTTGCATTACATGCATCTCACGACAACTTTTAATATAGCCATATTATTTTTAGTTTATCATTTCCAACGGTGATGATGTTCAGTTTTGCGAGTGTCGAAAATCTTTTAAAGTAACGCCAAAAGTCACTGGTTTACATGAAGCCTGGAGACTGAAACAGGTTGGTTTGAACTTTGAAACCATGAGTTCAAGCTTAGGTCAAGTGCCAATTGAGGAAGAAACATGCTCTGAATAAGTGAATAGAACCTGATTTGGGCAAACTTACAATGATTTCTGATTAGTATAATCCACTAATAAAGCTTAAGATATTTCTTTGATATGTTACGAATAAGCTGAAAGATGCCGGGTAGTGTATGTGCAAGCAAGTGCTTTCAATGTGATTCAAGTTGTAAATGTGCAAGAACTGGATGATCTGGGCTATGCTTGGAAAGAATTTTTAGGTTCTCAAGAAACATGTTTCAAATGGTAAAAAGTGTGTTTTGAATATTTCGAAAGTGTTTAAAATGAACTGTGATATTTGTAGAATGTTTCCAAACTGATGAATGATCCCATTAATTCATATTCTTCAATTCAGACTCAATTTCCATGAAAACCTTAGTGTTAGCCCTCAAAATCTTCACCAGACTCACTGAACTTGAAGTAAATTGCACCAAGAGTGCAATTTTCCTTTTAAGAAGAGCTACTTACATGGAGCAAAACATCAGATCACCCACAGGATTCAAATTACAACAACTATCAATGTTGTACCTTGGAGTTCCCATCTCTCACTCAAGATTATACTCTTAAGGAGTGCTCCTTCCTTCCTGACAGAATCAAAGCTAGAATCTCTTTTTGGAACAGCAAGAACTTATCTCTAGCAGGTAGGGTATAACTTATTTCATTTGTGCTTGTCTCCATGAATGTGTTTTCGGCTAACCACATGGCCCTACCAATATCTGTTTCCAAACAACCAGATAGGATGTTCAAGAATTTCCCACGGACAGGGACACATTCACTCACAGGCAATGCGAGGATCAAGTGGACTGAAATCTGTACTCCAAGAATTGAAGGTGGTCTTAATCTCATTTCTATTAGAACCATGAAAACCATATTGATGGTTAAAATACTGTGGAGGTTATGCAAAGATAAAGCAGTCCTTATGGTCTAGATGGATTCATGGTTATTATATTAAAGATACCAACATATGGAGTTACAAACCCTCACCTGGCATGTCCTGGATGATGAAAGCAATTATGAAGACAAGAGAGAAAGTTAGATCAGAAATTATCAGTCTCATTGGTAATGGTAAGAGCACCAACTTTTTGTATGATAACTGGCTGTCTACAGGGCCTCTTCAAAATCAAATCTCTATGCAAATACTGAAACCACTGATCCATAGTGACAGAACAGTTGCTAATGCTCTCACTAACAAATTTCTATTTGATAATATTCCTATTCCGGGCAATGTCAAGGGGGAAATCACACAGACTCACCTCAGTCCTAATAATGACAAGATCTTATGGAGGCTAACAAGTTCTGGAAAATTCACAAATCATTCATGACAAGTTCTGGAAAATTCACAAATCATTCATGCAATAACTTCATAAGAGGTAACATCACCACTGTTCCATGGACTAAAGTGGTGTGGCATAAACATCTTAATCCTCGAGCTTCCACAATCACATGGAGGGCTATGAAATCCAAACTTCCAACAGTAGACAAGCTATCCAGATTCTTACAATTGCCTAACTGGTGCATCCTATGCAAAGGCCAAAGAAAATTTGTCACATCTCTTCTTTCAGTGTGTGTTTAGCAAGAAGATCTAAAGGAAACTTCTACAGAATTGCCAAGTATCCAATAACCCGAGTACCTGAAATGAAATAACTAACTGGTTCTCCACCATTAAACATCCAAACAACACTATCAGGAGGTGCATTTGCATTGCATTGACATTCAGTGTAGCTGCAGTTTGGGATAAGAGAAATAGAAGTCTTCCAAGATACAGCTCAGGATCAAGAAAACTTCAATAACAAATTGCTACAAAAAATTAGACTCCACATTAGCATTTTCAAGGACAGATTTGAGGATATTAGCTACTTCAACAACATATGGAACTTGTTATCACCTCAATTGTCTAAAGGGATGAACACTGTAATGTAATTCTACCTAGTTACTTAGTTAATAGCTCCTTAAGGATTTTTCCAGCCTATTGTAACATCTATGATGTAACTTGCTTGCCTTTTGGCTTAATACCATCAAATTCAATTTCCTGAGAAAAAGGACCACATTCTTCTCACTTGTGGCTACATAAAGAACATATGAGGAAAAATATTGCAAATGCTCAATTTAAAGTACAACCCTACTTCTATGGAAGAAACTATCGACTGGGTACTAAAGTTGAAAATCCATAATCCCTATGACTACATGATAGTTAAATTAGGCATAAATCTTAAGATTTATGAATTGTGGAAGGAAAGAAACTATAGAAGATTTAAGAACATAAAGCAAGAGGTGAGGATAGTGATTCATCATATAGTGAAAAACATGAGGGAAATGTTGATAATCAGGGAACTACACATAACTTATATTACAAGTTTTAGAACTATCTAAAACCACATCTAAAAAGAGGCATCAAAGCTGAAGGAAGCAATCGTTCAAGGGATCAAGCAAGTAGATCACGCGTAGAAGGAATAATATAAACAAATAACAGGAATGTGAGAATCTAAGCTACATAGTGGAACAAAGGAGAAGGCAGATGGAATTCATATTGGAACCCAGAAGAGGAGGCAGAAGGAGCCAAAAGGAGAAGGCAGGTGAAGAAACCAGAGAAAATCAGTTCGCAATAATAAATGGAAACCTGAGATCAAAACAAAGACGATGAGAAGAAACATGAGAAAAGGTAGAACTAACTCCCTAGAGCAATTGTGATCAAACTCCATATAGGAGACATAATTAAAAGCCCCTTTGCGAATTTGTGTATACAAGGGTCTTGCATTAAGAAACAATCAGCCAAAAAGCAACCTACTTCATCTCAATATGACAGTCTTTGTGAAAGAAAGCTCTAAATCATGAAAGTTTAGATTAAGGACAAATGAACCACAAAAAATAATTCAGCCTAGATAAGTTAGACTTCAAGAAAGTTTAACTAGTCAATCAATGTGGCAAATGTCATCATTGTCAGTTCAATCATCCATTCATCATTAACACAATCATGGGTAAGCCTAATAGGCGGTTGTGATTATTGCAACTTGATGAGAAATGCAAACAGTCAAGAAGAACAAAATACATGTCAAAACATGTCATGTTTGTCTATTTATATATACATGATCTTCTCTTCCACGCTCTGGATAAACTTGAAGGGCAATTCATTAAATTTCAGTTAAGATGGATAATGCAGATAAAAGCTTATATATGGCATAAGTTGTAGCTACGAGCTTATAAAGCATTACGACTATGATATCATATGCTATCTAAATGCTTCTATGGAATCATTTGATAAATTGTCGCATATTCACCAAAATTTGATATTGAAGTGCCAACGATTGCCACCACCAGAGTGTGATAGAATGGCAGGGAGAATCTACTGCATGTTGTAAGGGACTGTATGCTCTCTATACGCCAAAAATTGAAAGAAGTATAACATTGGGCGATCAATAATATAACTAACATATGACCAATTTGAAACAAAAATTGAAAATCATATATTAGATGGTCGATGGTGTTCATATTGTTAAGTCATCCAATCGTTTCAAATACAACTTTTTCAGTCATACGAGGTAACTTTCCCCCCACTAATAGCTTAAGTTCATTGTATTTCTCCTATTGAGTACCAAAAAAAAAAAAAAAATGTTTGACCAAAATAGAACGCTGAAAAGCTAACCCTGACTACGTCTAGGAGGATGCCGGCTGTATTAATGCTACGTTCATTGTGTGGCACAATAGAAGACTTGTCTACTCAAGTCATTTGTTGAGGTGTGGTATAGTTCTATTTTTGTCTTTTTGGTTATAATTTTTAATTTTTTTTCTATTTTTAGATTTTTCTTTCAATTAGAAAAAATTTAAAAATAAATTATTTTTAATTTATTAAATTTATTTTAATCTCTTATATATTATCTATTA
>JANZLD010000236.1:52091947-52102248 GCA_026413575.1 Erythroxylum carthagenense
TTCCAAGAAAAGGGAAATTATATGACTTGTATAAGTGTGAGTAAAAACGGATATAAGAAAAAGAAAAAGAAAAAAAATTTACATAGGATTTTCGTATAGATTTAGTCTTAGGGTTTCCAACGCGATCATGTTTCTCTATTCTATGTCCCGGATGTCGGATCTACTTTGTTAAGTTTTTGCTTTGCTTTCAATTCGTATTCGATTTGCTTCGATTCGTTCGCTTCCGCTTTTCTCCTTTATCCGATCTTCGCTTTTGTTTTTGTCCGTTTATGTGTACCATTTGCTTTTGAGATCCGTTATCCCATTCGGTTGGCTACTTTGCATTTCGCCTTCCGTTCCATTCTTTCGAATTTGCTTTCCGCCACTTTGTTTTTCATTTCTGTTTTCCGTCTTTTCCGATTGGGATTCGGTTCCCGGATCAGGTCCCAACAAAAGGAATGAAAATGATTAAAATTTTATTTTTAAAAAGCATTTGACTTTCCTAATTAGCAATTCCTCTTTGCTAAATTGTAGGCATTTAGTTGCAGAGTGGTCAAGTCGACTATGGAGGAGTTTTGTTCTTTCTCGGGCATGCAAATTAACGAACACAAATCTAGATTTTTTTATCGCCCCACGCTAATCGCCAGCATAAAGAACGCCTGCGACGCAGACTACGCTTGACTTTCACGCCTGACTTGGGAGTTTATCTTGAAGTTCCGCTTACTGGTACCAACCGGAAGACGAACTTCACACCCATTCTTGACAAGTTCAACCATCGCTTACAGGGCTAGAGAGCAAATCTCCTAAACACCGCGGGTCGCCTGACGTTGACAAAGGTCACCTTGTCCACCATTCCCTTGTATACCATAAAGACCTGCTAGCTACCTAGCGGAGTCTGTGACACTCTTGATAAACGGAGCTTCCAATTCCTGTGGCACTCTACTAGCGGGAAGGGGACCCACCTCATGAATTGGCCGACATTCTGTAGTCGCAAAGAAAGGGGTGGACTTGGTTTGCGCATGGATCGAGACAACAATATCGCCATGCTAGGCAAGTTCATCTGGGACCTCATTCAGGGACAACGCAAACTCTGGACCGAAGTGATTTGAGACAAATATTTGAGTGTTCTGTCTTTCAGTGTTCGGCTTCTTCCACTGCTTCCACTAGATGGTGCGCTATCTACAAAGCTACTCCATACCTACGTGACGACTTTCGTTGGAAAGTTAGCGATGGCGTCAATATTTCTCTTTGGGCAGACCATTGGATTGGTGACACCCCTCTAAACACACCGGTTGCTCGCATTGATAGTTCTGATTACCACCTCCGGGTGGCGGACATTCTTACCGATCAGCGCCAATGGGATCTATCTAGGCTGCATACCCCGCTAGGTTCCCACGTGTAGGACTGCATTATGGCTATCCCCCTCTCCCGATCTCACCCGCCTCATGATGCACTGATCTGGGGGGAGACTTCTACTGGCGCCTACACGGTCAAGTCTAGGTATGAATTCATCACCCGTCTGCCCTATCCGCCTGAGTCTCATTCGATCTAGCAGCGCATATGGCGGCTGGACATCCCTCAGAAACTCAGGTTCTTCCTTTGACAACTTCGGTGGCACCACCTCAGTACCAACCAGCTCAGGCAACTTCGGTGGCATCGCCCTACTGTTCTCGCTGCAGCTCTGGCTGGGAAACCAAGAGTGCATAATGTGTCACACCCATGAATGTGTGTGTCACAACTGTGACACACTTTTCATAATTGTTACAACCCCTCTCACGGCTATGAGAGACCTGGTGTTTCATGGGCATGAGACAGTGTCTCATGCCAATGCAACCTCTTGCAAGCCAGTGCAACCTCTTGCAAGCCAGTGCAACCTCTTGCAAGGCCATAAGCCATTTCTTCATCCCTCCTTTTGATGTGTTTAACATTTATCTCATCTTTCTTGACATTCCCTTGTCTTCTCTTGCTTTTAATCTTCTTCTTCTTGCTCTATGAAGATAAAGGGTTGTGAATCTTCAGAAAATGGCTCAAATATGGTGCTTTTGATTCACTGTAGCTCTTTCACTTTCGAATTGTGCTTTAAACCACATATGAGTCAAAGTGTGTACCTTAAGCATTTTCATAACAATAATCACCAAGTGTTATGGAATAAATTCATAATCAATTAAGCACATATCAATTTTCCCCTCATTTAGCTTTTGATCATCCTCGAGCAAAACATCATAATTAAGATCATAGACCCAAAAATATTTACTTATTTCTTATATTTCCTAAGAATAGATAATCATAAAGAAAGATGAATGACTTTCAAAACCCATAGCAAGAAGTTAACATTCAATAATTCTACTCATGATTAATCAACAATCATTACCTTTAGAAATTGAGCAATCTAGAGGTAGACTTCAAAAAAGTTTTTAAATAAGATATATCTATGGGTACACTCAAATACCATTCACAATTAAGACATTCCACAACTTTGCATATCGTTTCATTTCTCAACACTAAGATTCACATGCATCATCATGAATTAAAGAACTTTTTAGGGTTGTAATATGGGCAAGGCCAAGGTGAGATGTATTAGGGTAAAGTAGCATAAAAGCCATTATGAATGCAAAAAATATGTTTCCTAGCTCAACTTCAAGTTTTCATACCACAAACCAAATGAAGCATAATTAACTAGAATGAACCACTTATATAATTGATGACAATACATTGAAACTACACGGAGTGATCCTTCAAAGACAGCATCTACCTCATAGTCAACATACTCAAGTAACCCATTCAATACAGCTTTAAGCGGATGCATTAATAATGAGTAACTTTGCAATTTCCTCCTTGATAATTTTTTAAAACATTTTTTTCTTTCTTTCCTTTTCCTTTTCCTTTTCTATTTTTCTTTTTCTGTTCTCTTTTCCTTTTTCTTTTTCTTTTCTTTTTTATGTAAACATTGAAAGAAACTACATTAGCATGGGAGTTTTAGTGATAACACATAGACTGGCATCCCAACAATTATAGCCATCCCACACATATGCATACCCTTATACTTAGAATTTTATACATCTACAAACTCAACAATCAGCACATGCTTCACTAGCTTTAAGCCTTAGGTGAGACATTTGGTTAGGTTTAAAGTATATAATGTTGTTAGCATAAAAATAAAAGGTAAATAAAGCTTAAGGGTTTTAACAAAAGAAAATTCATATAAATAGGTAGGCTATTTGGCTAATGTAGCTTGTACAAGCAAAGAATGCGTAATCATTTCCATGTTAATACATGTGATAAAAATGTGGTATTGAATAGAATATCAAATAAAAATTAAGATGTACATGTCATGAAGGTCACATATAAATAAAAGACAATGAAACTGATATAGATGTGTCGGTCAATAAAGTCTCAAAATCTCACTGGCTTTGCTTACAACTAGTCACTACTCTTTTAAAGATAATGCACATTAACCAATCACAAGAGTAAAAGTACATGCCAAAGTTGCCATGGATTCTTCTAGTCAATTCACTCTCTAATAAGGACTATATAATCCTATAAGCAATTAAAAAAAGAGAAAATGTTTGATTGTTTGTTTTATTCTCTCGTTTTGTTGAAAACTTAAAAAAAAAACTTAAAACAAAAATGCATATCCTAACTAATGTGAAAAAGTAAAGGAAAAGAAATCAACTTCCCTTGGGTTGCCTCCCAATAAGCGCCTTTGTTTAGTTTCACTGACTCGACTCCATAATTTCCTTACGTGACAAAATTATGGTCTTTAGGTATTACAATTTGAGCTATCTCCATATGAGGTTGTTCAGGATAGGGCCTTGGTTGATAATCATTCACATTCAATGTATGCCCTATCTTAAATTCTTAATCTTTACTGAGTGCTTGCGCTTTTGGAATTTCTTGATTGTCTCTTCACCTTATTCCTCCTTGTTTAATTTTTCTAACATGCTAGGTAAAGGTAAAGAGTCAGTCGTAACAAAAAATTGGAACTTAATATTTACCTCCGAGCTAAAAGATGTATCCTTTTCTACTTCAAGCTCCTCCTTCACTTCTTCTACGTAAGCAATTCTTTGAGTAGTATTCTCAAGGTTCTCAAGCTCCTCTTCACTCTGTAAGGTTTCTTCACTAACATCCCTTGGGTACACTCAAGTTGATATGGCTTCTCCTCTTTATTTTGTGGTTCCAGGTGATTGTTATCTCCCTACTTAGAAATTGCATCTTGTTGGAACCATTTCACAAACCCTACTAAAATTGCAAACTTTTAATCGCCCCAGTGTTAACTAATTCTTCCAAAGATGTACCTGAGTTTTGCTGGAATTCGCATTCTTGAAAGCTAGACCTAAATTGCGTTCCTTTTGCTGGAATTGTTGTACACTCAGTTGAAATTGCTGTACACATTATTGAAATTGCAAAGCATTAGCATTCATAATATTAATCAATTCTTCCAAAGATGTACTTGAGTTATGATAAGAAGCTTATGGTCTATACGGGAATTGTTGTGCATCTTGCAAACTATCATAGAAGTAATTTTGTTGGTTATCTCATCCATAATTAAAGTTAGTATGATCATTCCAAACATGGTCATAAGATTGGGAATCTAAGTTATAGAAAAAATTACTTCCGTCCGTGAATATTTTGTTTTCAACACACAGACATTAAACAAAAATATCAAGTTATAACTTAAAAGAAATAAATTGCAAACAAATATGTACAAAACATAAATTAAAATAAAAAACAAAAACTAAAGCACCACACTCTCCAACAATGGTGCCAAAATTGACGTAAGCGCATCATAACGCTACATAAAATAAACTAGACCTACAACTATAGCAATGGTGAGTCTAAGTTGATATATAGTGTTTGATTAGTTCTTGTTATGAAAATAGTTAGTGTTTTGGGTGGGTGAAATAAAAACAATGAAAATGAAACAAAGCTAATGAAAACAAATTAAAGAAAACATTGAAAATTGATGAAAGTGATGGATTCGTTAGGGACCTGGTTCTTTGAGTCAACCTTACACCCAATTAAACATATTTTATTGAATTGTTGTTCTTATGCCTTTTGTAGTAACTATTAATCATAGATTAACAACAAGTTCTGTTATCCCTGGTTTTCCTTCAGGTTGTGTTTAATTAAAAGACACTTATTAATTAAACCTAGCCATGAAATAACCTAAAATAAGCATTTCCTTGTCTCCTCTTGATTTTAATCTTCTTCTTCTTGCTCTATGAAGACAAAGGATTATGAATCTTTAAAAAACAACTCAAATATAGTGCTTTTAACTTACTTTAGCTCTTTCACTTCCGAATTGTGTCTAAAACCACATATGAGTCAAAATGAGTATCTTATGCATTTTCATAGCAATAATCACTAAGTGTTATGGAATAAATTCATAATCAATTAAGCACATATCAAATAAATAAGTCTTTTATAGGCTTAAAACTTAGGACTAGGATCTTAAAAAGAAATATCAATGAAAATATAATCTAATTAGAGACAAATAACATTGAAAGATAATCAATTCATATGTAATATAAACTTGGAATTTATAACAGATTAAACTCTTAATTTATATAAGTATTAAAAGACAATAGCAATAATTCATTAAAATATAAGTTTAGCACATACCTTGTCCAATAGTAGCATTGATTTTATTTTGAAGCTTCAAATTCTCAAATCAAATATAATTCTAACACCAATTAGAAGTTAAAATCCAATGTTTGTTTGCTTCTGGAACTCCATTTTTTAAAACTCCACTTACTTATAAGTAATGTTGCTAGTTACATTTTATAATTTCAATCTCCAATTTCTTTTTAGTACTTGACTTAAACCTTTCACAAGCATCCAGGCCCCTCTTCAAACCTCCCTTGTGTTGAATCTCATGTAGCTCTATTCAATTCTTAAGTTTGATTAGATAGTGATGTTGAATTGTTATATAATTAACTAGTTGAAAGCTTTGAAACTACGAGTATGAAAGGAAGAAGCTATCTCCCAAACTCAAAGAGGCACAAAAGGATTTAGATGCAGGCAAAAATGAAAATGAAAAGATAAAGAGTGAATTGTACAGTATTAAAGCATCTAAGAGTATGACCATTGTTGATAATCATAAATTAGATGCAATAAAGAATGATAATGAGACGTTGAAGAAGAAGGTCCATGCTTTCAAGGACCTCTTTTTTAAATTCACTAAGGGAGGTGAAACTTGAAAGTATGTTAGGATCTAAAAAGAGTTAAAAATAATAGGCATAGAATTAAACACAACTATGTAGGTATATAGGCATGGAATTGGATAAAACTATAGAAATGTATCCAATACAAAAAAAAACTACATTCTTTGAGGGTCAACATTGCACAATAAAGAACCATTATCTAATGCAAAAAAAAAATAAGAATGGTGTATCCACGTCTAAACATATACATAAATCATATGTGCATGCTACATCTAATATGCCTTACTTTAAAAGCAAGCCCCATGTTTTCATGCATATTTCTCAATTTAGGTTTAAAGCTCAACATTCTCAAGGTAATAATAGACACATTTTTTGTACAAAGACATATGATAGCCTGCATTCTCACTCACCCTCTTTTAGGCTTCAACATCAGCTTAGAAGTAAACATTAAGCTTGCGTTCACAATAAGCTTCATACTAAACATAAAATCATGACACATATTTACATACCTTATAAGCATCAATATAATCAAAGAAATGTGTCTCACGTATATAACTATACTAGGTCATTTCACTACCCAAAAGGAGAATCGAATTATTATAATAGTCAAAGGAGTGCTCCCTATCACTCATATATCTAAAGAAGGTCTAGAAATGCATTACCCAATTTACAAATTTAGAGATAAAGATGGAGGATTTAACCTTTTGGAGAAAATGCCTAGGATAAGATAATTAAAGTTGGTAAGGAAAATCATACTATAATTGATAATGTGCTTTTAATTTATAGAATAAAACATAATTTGTTAAGTGATAGACAACTACATGACAAAGACTACAAAGTATGTTTTGAGGGAAGATCTTGCTTTATATCTACAATAGTTAATAATAACATTACATTTTTGGGTAAGAGATAAGGGAATATCTATAAAATTTATCTTAATGATTCTCTAGCCAAAATATGAAGTGTTTAATTTCTATTAGTGAAGACGTATGGATTTGAAATAAATGACTTGGAAATATAAGCATAGATCTCATCTCCAACTTAACTCCAAATAAATTGTCAATAGACTCCCAAGTGTCAAATTTGATATAAGAAAGGTGTATGGAGCTTGTCAATGAAAAAAAATCCTAGAGAATAAAGTTCATAACTTCCACTAGACTTTTATAATTGCTTCATATAGATTTATTTACCCCAACTAGAATTACTAGTTTAAATGGTAAATTTTATGTTTTTTATAGTAGATTATTTTAATTTATTCATTTAGATTTTATTCTTAGCTAGAAAAGATAATTCTTTGGAAAATTAATCGAGTTCATTAAGAGAGTTTATCTAGATAATGGTATCTTCATAATTTCTCTACTTTAAGGGCTCCTCAATAAAAATGGAGTTGTTGAAACAAAAAATAGGACACTGTAAGGCATGGCTAGGATTATAATAAATGAAAATGGCCTTTCAAATTATTTTTTATAGCATTCACGTGTCATATCTTCAATATAATCCATATAAGACCAATTTAGTATGCTTTGGGATAGGAAGAAGCCAAACATTAGTTACTTCAAAGTCTTTCGTTGTAAGTGCTACATTTTGATCACTAAGGATAACTTGCAAACGTTTGATTCCAAATCAAAAGAAGAAATTCTCCGTAGTTATTCTTTAACTATCAAAACATATAGAGTATTTAATATGATGACTTATTATTAAAAATTCTATGTTTGTTGTTTTTATTAATCTAACCACCCTCTTATATCCAATAAAATTCTTGAAGAATGTGATTTAGGTTTCTCCAAGGATTTGGAGAAATTAGCCTTTGAAGATGACAAGATTGATCACCAAGACACAACATATAAGCTAAAAACTAAATGAGATAAACAACAAAGATTAGGAGCTTCCAAGAGATTCGAAACTCAAAAAGAATCAACCTCTAAATCAAGTTATAAGTGATATTCATCAATGGATAATTTGTAAATCATATCTTATAGACTTAATTCACCCTACTTTTATTTCTTAAATTGAGCCTAAGACTATAAAAAAGGCATTCGGTGGTGAAAGTTGGATTCTTGCTATGAATGAAAAGTTGAACCAATTTAAGAAAAATAAGGTATGGACTTTAGTGCCTAAACTAAGAGGCTAGCAAATTATAGGTACTAAGTGGGCATCTAGAAACAAAATAAAGGAATTATAGGCATTATAATACCCTTAAGAAAAGGGTACAGTTAAGAGGAGGGCATAGATTTTGAGGAAACATTGGCACTAACAACTAGTTTAGAAGCTATTAGATTATTACTTACATTTACATTGTAAGTAATTTGAAACTATTTCGAATAGATGTTAAAAGTGCATTGTATTGCTCTCATCATATGCTAAAATGCATTAGGTATTCAATCAAATTGTGAAATTGGATGTGTTAGGGCTTCATAATTGGGAATTTTTCAATTCTTTGCTACTTTATATTAATTCTTCAAATCGATACATTTTTAATGAAATCGAAGGTTTAATTGAGGTTATTTAACTTCTATTTGCATTATATAATCTCTACTTTTGATTTAATTTAACTTAATGCACTTTTGATAATTGAAAGTTGTTGATTTTTAAGTAATGAAAATTACACCATATTTTGTGAAAACGATGATTGATTATTGCAGTTAGAAATATATTTAAGCTATTCCAACATTCAATTTTATTGGAATTTATCAATTCATGCCCTAATTTAATTTTCAACGTAGGTATATTGACAAAATTTTGAGATTTAAAAAAATGGAGATTTTTTTCAAATTAAGTGCAATTGTGGATATTTCTATAAAACTAAATCTTTTTGACATTTTTTAAGAACATTAAAGGTTATAATAAGCTTTTTCTTGATTAAGTTCATTTATTTTTATCAATTTTGTTTCAAAGCACTACAATTTTGATTTTTTAGTCAAACTTGTATAATCCTTAACATTTTAATAGTGAATTTGACTACATGAAGTGAACCTTGTTTTTTTATATTGATCATGGAATAAATTTATGGTGAAATTTTATTTAAATGTCTTTACCTTTTGCCTTTCTTTTTTATTCTTTGAATAATTGATTCCATTTCTTTATTATCCCTCTTAGAACCTTTTTAGGTCTCTTAAGCCCTTTATGATTCTTACTCCCCATTCATATGATTAGGAGTCAAGGTAACTCCTTGTCCATATTTAGAGAGTCTACTGATATATCTCCTTACCAAGCTCATAATTCTAGAACTCCTTCGAAGAGGTAGGATCCTCCATAACCTTTCCAAGAATTAGAGATCGCATGAGGAACTCCCACTCCACCTGCTGATGTGGTTCCGCAAGTTCACGGGTCTCAAGTAGTATAGAAAAATATCGTCCCAAAGGGAGTAATTGTGTAAGTACTAGGCTTAGATCACTCAACTAATTGGACAAGCAATTGTGTAAGAAAAGGGAATTAAAATAAGAAATTTAACTAGCAAAAATAATAAAATCAAAGCTAAAGAAAATTGCGAATATTTCTAGGGGTTAATTTGAATGGAATATGGTAAGCTTCAAGGATGGTTCCACTTTTAGCATTTTTTATGGACTTTACCTCGATCAATTTATGAGGCAAATTTTGGTTCATAGAAGGTTGAGCCTAGAGTTTCTTAGATCCTTTTTCAAGGTATCAAAGGAGTGTTAATCCTAATTTACTATCGTAAACTAGAAATCAAGCATAACCCATTAAGTTCCTTGCTAACCTAGTTTTTTCTCTCATAAATTCAGTTTATGTGTAACATCCTGTTACCGGTGTGACGGGTATAGCGGTAATTTGGATCGGGTCATGATAGAGTACAGGCCAGTGTTTGATCGCACATGCATTATAGTTTCGATTATCATTGGTAAATGATTATTGACTGCACAAGCGTATATATATATATATATATATATATGTATGTATGTATGTATGTACATATATATGTATGTATGTACATACATGTATGACGATTCCCGACTTGATTGTGAAATCGGAAATTGGTTATAATTGGTCAGATGAGAATTGGTTGTGAAAATTGGAAATTTGGAAATAAGTGTATAATTAGGTTTTGAATATGGAATTGGAGTGAAATGGAATTTAGAGAAATGGAAATTGGAAATTTGAGTATAGGAATGGGCATTTCCCAATTTTGTGAATTTATGG
>JANZLD010000236.1:52313658-52326263 GCA_026413575.1 Erythroxylum carthagenense
CAAACAGTTTCATAACCTTGTTTGCAAGTTGGGCATGTGTGATATCTATGCACCAACTTGAGGGGGAGTGTTGAATAAAGTTATTAGAATTGATTTTGTATTAATTAAGATTGATCTTGTATTGATATGTTTATTATTTTTCCTATAATCTCTCCTATAATTGAGAGATTCCCTATAGTTAATAGCTAGATTATTTCCTAAATAGTCATAGGAAGTTTGTATATAAACCTAGGCATTCCTTGATCCTATGTACAGAAATATAGTGAATACAAATACACTTTCAACACCTTTTGTCTTTTTATTAGTTATGTTTTCAATTTATTTAATAGAAATTTAATAAAAAAATCATTTGAACAATTTAAAAGTTGAAGAATAAGATGATTATCACTAAATTATTAAATATACATGTAATTATTGATCTTGTAAAATCAAATAATTTGTTTGAGAAAAAGCCTAACACTAAACAATAAAAAGTTTGAATTATAAAAGATTCATAAACTTCTAAATTTTCAATAATAGTCTTAATTTTATTTTTCAATCAATTATTATAAGTTAATGTATATATAAAAATAATCAAAGTCTAAAGTATTTATATCTTCAAATTAATCATAGTGCTGTGAAGAAGCAAGTTTAAAATTTTAAAATAACCAATTTCTTTTAATTATTAGCTTAAACATAAAAAAAGGAATATCCTAGGTGAATTATAATTTTAAAAAATCCTAAAAGGTATATAAACATGAGAGCAATGATAAACATAAGTTAGTGAGATTTTGATCCTTTTAGATTGACAAATCCATATCAATCTCATTATCTTTTATTCATATGTGACCTTTATGACGTGTACATCCTAACTTTACATTGATTTTCTTTTCAAGACCATATTTTTATCACATGCATTAACATGGAAATGATATAGACATTCATTATTGTATGAGCTATATTAGTCAAATAACCTGCCCAAAGACATGATTTACCATGTTGTTAAGCTCCTTAAGCTTTATTAGCCTTTTCTTTTTGTGTTAATCACATTACGAGCCTTTAACCTAACCAAATGTCTTACCTAAACCTTAAACATAATGGAGCATTTGCGATTATTGATGTTTGTGGATACACAAGAGTATAAGTGTGAGGTGTGCACATATGCGAGTTAGTTATAATTGATAAAATATGATTATCATCTTTTATCAATGAATTCCATTATTGATGTAGTTTCTTTCAATTTTTTTCTTTATAAAAAGAAAAAAGAGAAGAGAAATAAAAAAGAAAACAAAAAGAGAATAAAAGAAAAGATTTTATCAAGGAGGAAAATCATTTGTTTTTCTAATTAATTCATATTAGTCTTTCCTCCTAAAGTTGTATAGAATAGGTGAATTGATTATGATGTAAATAAGGGAGAAGTTGTTGTGAAGGGTCATTCCTTATAGTTATAATGCATTTTTTTATCATCATTTTTTTATGAGAGATTTCTTCTAATTGTTTTATGTTTTTGATGGTTTGTGGTGAAGGATTAGATTTAGTATGTAAAATAGAGTTTTTGCATTCATTATAGCTAATGGTACATAGTTTTAAGTGGATGTTAATTTTTACACTTAATACTCTATTGAATGTTTCTCCTACTTCACTAGTTTTGATTGTTTTTAAACTATATGATTCATATACTTCTCACCTTAACCTTTGGAACCATTTCGACCATAAAAATTCCTTTTATTCATGATTATATGTGTGAATTTTTAGTGTTGGAGAACTAAAATGTTATGCAAAGTTATGGAATGTCTTAATCATGAAAGGTGTTTGAGTGTACTTATAGATTTATCTTATTTTTAAACAAAACTTATCAAAGTCTACCCCTAAATTGCTCAGTTTTTTATAGGAATGATTGTTTGTTGATTTTGAGTAAAAACATTGAATATTTAATTCTTGTTATGGTTTTGAAAGTTATTCATCTTTTCTTATGACTATTTATTCTTGGGAAATATGGTTAAAGAGGAATTGTTTTGATTTTAATCTTGATTTTTTGATTTGCTAGAGGACAGTCAAAAGTTGAGTGTAGGGGAACTTGATAAGTGCTTGATTGACCATATGTTTACTCCCTAATGCTTAGTTATTAATGTTATATTATGCTTAAGATACTTATTTTGGTTCGTTTTTTTAAGGTACAAATTGGAGGAACAAGAACCAAAATGAGCTAAAAACATATCCTAGGAGTTGTTTTTATCAATGTTTGATCTTATTTGCCTTCATAGAGCAAGAAGGAGAAGAATTAATTACACAATCGTGTATAGGACTAAGTAACTCACTGGAAGTGTCTAGGAGCACAAAGATGCTATTTTAACCACTTCTACAACCTACAAGTCCTTTTGTGGACTCAAACAATCGTGTAAGTGAGCCATAAGGCCATGTAAGTGTCCATGTAGCTCACTATAGTCGTGTAAGTTCACGAATTCTAGGAAAAATGACATACACAATCACTTACATGCTAATATAGCTAAACATGTATTGTGGCAAAACCCTAATTTTTCTATAAAATGGCATTTAAGAAGCCAAACGAGGGATGAAGAGATTAAATACTCAAAAGAGGGTAGACTCCTTACCCTTTAGGAGCTACGAGGAGTTAAAATTCATCTTTTTGGTTCAAAGAGGATATCAAAGCCGACGAACATATTTAGGCATTGATTAATATAATGATGTTGTTCTCACTATCTTTTGGAATTATGAGTCATTCTATGATTAATGTTTTGAGATTTATGTATGAATGATTTAAGATTATTCTTGACTGAATTTATTGCCAAAATCTAGATTGCAATATGTAATCATTTTAACTCTAATTCATTTATGGAAAACTAATGGTCGCGTATCATTAGGGATAACATCAAGTAAATGACCAGCTTATGTGATTGTTACCTATATTAACCTATTTTCCTATTCTGTAATGTGATTGCCACACTAAATCTAGAGAACTTATTCTAAGTTGTTTAATAGTTAGACCTAATTAAAGAGCTTATTTTAATTGGATACAACCTAAAGGAAAACTGATATTAACTTAGCTTATTATTAATCTAAAGTTAATAGTTTTAAAGAGAGGTACAAGAATAATATGTCGATTGATTATGCATATTCGTGTGAAGGTTGAGATTGAACTGTCAACTGGACTTGAAACTTATTGGTTAATTTTATCAATTGTTTACTATTTGATTTTATTTGTCTTCAATCATTTAGTTTTGCTTTATTTTCTTAATTGAATTAAACCAAACTTCCCAAACCAGTCCTAAAAACTAATTTTATTCATTATAAACACACACTCTTAGTGGATACATTCCTTGCTTACCATTATTATAAATTCAGTTGTGTAGAGTTATGTTTTATTTTTTAGTGTGTTCTATGCATATCAAGGAAGACCATGGGTGTTGCACATGATTTGTTGGAGGAGATGGCAAATAATACCTGTCTATGGATGTTGAAGAGGATTAAGCAATATCTAACCTATAAATATCACAAGGGTGTGCATGCTATAGATTCGGTGACAACTTTATGGGCTAAAGTAGCTAACTTGGCTAATCAATTAAACAGCTTAAAAGCCACTTCTTCCATAATACTTAAAGTCATAAAGCATTGATATGAATTATGCAGTCAAGAATGGCAATTTATATCTGATTACTTTCTATTGAACCATAACTTATATGGAGTAACTCAATTTTATGTGAGCACAAATAGGTCGAGGTTATAACAATCCATATTCTAATACTTATATTCCTAGCTGCAAAAACCACCCAAAATTTTCTTGGTCTAACAATATAGGAAACCTAATAAGAGCGTAAAGCTTATCAGGATTTTAGCAAGAGAAGTTCAATTCATTAGAATCAAAGATGGATAAGCTAATAAATGTGCTAAATTCCAAGTTCATATGCCAAAATGAGAACCAAAAGAGGATTAAACCTAAATTTGACCTAATTGTAAAGAATCATACTTCTTCCATATATAATTTAGAGTTTCAAATAAGGCAATTTGCAAACACATTGTCTATACAAAGTATAAGGAGTCTCTTGAGTAACACAAAGTCTAATCCAAGAGAGCAATTGATGGCCATTACACTTAGAAGTGGGAAAGAATTGGTAGAACCCATCGAGAAGAAGGCTGAACCCTATAGTAATGGACATGAAGAGAAGGAGGACAATAGGGAGAGAAGAAGGAAGAAGTTCTATAAGTCCTTTCCCCCTCTGTATTCGCCAAAAATTCCATTTTTATAAAGGTTAAAGAAGAATCAAATAGATGTGCAATTAGGAAAGTTTTAGAGAAGTTTAAGAAATTGCAAATTAACTTATCCTTTATAGAGGATTTGGATAAAATATTAAGCATGAAAATTTTCTCAAAGATATATTATCAAAAAGTGGAATTAGGATGATAATGAAATGATTTCCTTCGAGGAGGGTTATAGCTCCATAATTATTCGGTCACATGACCTCAAAATTAAAAGATCTAGGGAGTTTTACTATACCTTGTGTAGTTAGTACTTTAAAATTTAATAAGTGTTTACATGACTTAGGTTCAAGTATCAATCTTATTCCTTCATCTATTTTCAAGAAATTGGCATAGTGGAGGTTTTTTCAGTAAAAGTGGATAAGTTTATTATTCCTGTGGGTTTTATAGTGCTAGACTTTGAAGAGGGTTGAAATTATCTATTAATTCTTGGTAGACCATTTATAAACATAGGAAGAGAATTAGTGCATGTTCATAAAGGGAATCTAATTCTTCAAATTGGTGATTAACAAATTGAATTCAATATGAGCAGGAAACTGAAAAATCCGAAAGAGGGAAACTCTTACATAAAGATTAATATAGTTGATGAGTGCGTAAAAGAGCAAGAGGATAGCCATAAATTAGATGGTGATGTTGAAGATTGAAAGATGATAAAGAGCTAGAGAAGGAGGAGTTGGATGAAACATTAAAACATGAATCATTAGCAAGGACATAAGCACCCATAATATGCTCTGTTGAGAAACCATCTATTTTATAGTTGAAAATCAATGGGGAATAAGAAAAGAGAGTGGTGGGGACAATTTAAAAGAGAATGAGACCTATAGGATGGAAAATTTTAGACATAAGAAGCATAAATCCTAATGGGATGATGCGTAGGACCTTTACATTCAAAAGAGTAGTTGGTTTAAAAATTAAGTTGAAATGTTCAAGCTAGTGACCTTAAAATTAGCATGATATGTTTTAGGTAGTTTTTAAAAATAATTTTGTGTGCAATTTTTTCCTTATTTTTTTTATTTTCTAGTGAGTTTGATTGATGGATGTTCATGGTATGAAATGTGTCTAAGTTCCTTCTCTAACACTATCATCACCACAATCCCCCTAAGTATTTTTGCCCCTTTTTAAATTCCTTTTATTTTCATTTGTTATATTTTTTTATATGTGTTGTTTTTAGTTATGTCATTTCCATATTGAGAATGATGTGTTGTTCACGTATAGGGACTTATATACAGTTGCATATCATTTGTGAGTGAGATTGCATTTGCATTGTGTTAGTTTTTTATTATATTAGAATTGTGTAAAATTTTTGTTGTATGATGTTGCATTTTGTATTTGTATAAATGTATCAATGACATAAAATTGAAAGGAATTAGCTTGTTTATGAACATGATTATTTAATTTGTGAAAAAAAACTTTATCTTGTGAAGTTTATATTTTAAGTGTTTTTTAGGGGTATATATATATTTATCAGAGTATTGTACTTATTATTTCATTTTATGACACTTGTCTGGATGCACTTATAATTAAATTTATTTAAATTGGTAGATATCATTAGTAGCCTTTCATGGGAGTGAATGCATAGGAGGAAATGATGTAGGATAAAAAATGGTGAATAAATTTCCCATTTTACTGGCCCTTTTTGAAAAAAGGTTAAGAGTAGAGTTGGTAGTCAATTATGAGTTATAATATAGCTGAGTAGCAGGGGCATTCACAACAAAATATTTGCCTTCGCATCAAAAGATTAGAATGAGACTCTGACCAAACTTAATAAAATGTAACCTAGCTGAGTAATCGAGGGACATTCATAACAAGTTGTTTGTCTTCGCGTCAAAAGACTAAGTGCTCGTTAAATAATTTTTTAAAAAAAATATACGGTGTTTTCAATAAAACTTATATTAAGAAGTTTCCATGATTGGGTAGTTAGTGATAGCCTAACTTCTCAAATTGGTAAATAAAAATGAGTGCATACTTAAAAGTGTCATAGATTTATGAATAAGGTGTCTATATCTTGGTTGATATATGTATTTAAATCAAAGAACTTAGATATGAATGGAACAAGTTAGTGTATTAGAAATTTTTAAGGGATTGATGTTTATGGCTAAGCTAATTAAATGAAATTTGATGTCATTGTTCCATTACTGCATTATTGCATGATTGCGTGTTTATATGTTTTGTGTTAGTTTGTTGCCTGGGGAAAAAAATATTTAAATGTGGTAAAATTGATAAGTGGGAGCTAGAGTGTGCTTTATATGTTGAATAGTATGTTTTTAAGTGTTTTCTTAAGTGTTAATCATATATTTAGGACTTAGATTTATGTTTTTGTTAATGTCTATACGTGTTTTCTTGATTATTATTGATTAGGTTAATAATTTAATCTTAATTCATTCTTTAGGGGACATTTAATATGTTTTGATGATGAGTACAGGTAGGAAATTCCAAGAAAAGACGAAAAAGAAGCTAGATAAAGGAATAAGTCATAATCGTGCATGTGCATGATCATGTAGGAATGCAAGATGAAGAGTTGAGGGCTCTTTGTCAAGATTGTGTATCCATACATGATTGTGATAGCGAGTGTATAGGCAAACAATGCACGATGGTGCAAATCCTAGCTTTTCCAAGTCGCAAGATTTTTGTATTTTTAATGCTTTAGAGTCATTTTTTGAACCAAAACAAGTAGAGAAACCCCAGAAAGAACCCTTTAAGGATTCAAAATTATTTAAGGCAAAGAAAATCACCAAAGAGGTAGCTGAAAAATCTAAACAAAAGATAAAAAAAGAGGAAATTCCAAAAGAACATAAGTTATAGAATTGCCAACTCGAGGTAAAAGAATAGAAGACATCCAAATTTGACACTTGTACTCGTTTCTTTTCTTTCCTTATTGTTGAATGTTCATGATAAATCAGTTGGAATAGGTCGGATATGGATTTTTAAACTTTCTTTAGGAATTACTCTTGAATTATTTGTTGAACTTTTACATTATTGATTTTATTTTCGATATACTTTGTGATGTTTATTGCTTTATATTCAATTTGAATTAAGAGATTAGATTGAATCATCTATGTTGCATTGCACAGTGAGAACTGGTACTATAATAAACATATAAACATCAAATTAATTGGCAACTGGAGAGAGATCTTAGTTGTTTATTAGTTACCTACATTATTGCTTCAAAGCCAATATGATAGTTAAGAAGAGTTTTAATAGATTGAGATGTCGCAATTCAATTTATATCTATTCAATTATGATTACTTGGTTAGATCTCGAGATAGGATGACCAAACTTATTAGATATTAAGGTTAAGTATGATTAAATCAAGAAGATGAAGTGAAAATAAATAAGGATAGAAGTAATTCCTAAGTTTTCATTATTTATTAATTAATTATTTCACCGTTGCTTATTTCATCATTCAATAATTAATTCTTTTGTTTTTTGTAGTTATTAGTTATTCATCATATTTTTTTTACCTTAACAAGTTGTTACAAGAATTATTTAATGACTAATATAATCCTTGTGGGAATGATACTTTTTATACTATTAAGATATAAACCTTATATGTTGGACTCCGTTTTCGGAGCCCAACAATCGATTCGGATACCAGAAGATATTGGACCCGGGTCTTAAAAGGAATTCCGAGAAGACCATCTGGGACAGTCATGTGACATTGGTGTTAATGAGGGGTGGAAAGTATTGCATTTAAGAAATTTTAGAGTGGCAGATCTTCGTCGCGGCGAAGATGCCTTCAGAAAGGTTCGCCGCGAAGATCTTCGGCTTCGCCGCGACGAAACGCTCATAATCTGAAATTTTACCAAATTTTTAAATAAACATATACATTCAAATTTAACCACAAGTTAAACATATTCACACACAAAAGAAACTTCAATTCTTCGTGTCATTACAATACCAAAGAGTTTAAACAACTTTAGTTGCATAACATCATACATATCCAAGCTTAATACAAACATAAAATAATGCTCAATGTTGATATGCCTATAAAGCTATCCAAAATAGTCACCAACTTAGTACAAAAGTCTCTAAATATCCTAGAGTTTTCGATGCCCTACAAGGATCAACTGTCGTCTTGTTCTGTACCTAAGGAGGGAAAAATAATGGGTTGAGCTACACGACTCAGTGGCTAATATATTTATAGTCATCGGTAACTAGCACAAATTCAAGCATATATATTTATATGTACTTAGCAATTCAAGTATTCTCAAATCTATTCTAGCAATTTGATCATTGACCAATAAAGTTCAAGAACTCAATTAAACAAGTTAATGCATAACACATAACATTCCAATGCATCGTACTTGATAATTCAAAGATGCAATGCACAATCAAATGGCTCGAGGGTTCCATGGAAACAGAATGGTGAAACCGAAGCTTACACCATGAACAGAATGAGTCTATTTCGGAGCTCATATGCCACAAGCGGGTAGTCGGGAGAAGGCTTTTTTCAATGTGTACATGACGAACAGAATGGTTCCACTCTTGCCTAAACAAAAGCATATATTCATTTTATCATATGCTCAAACTTTCATGCTTTTCTATCTTTTTATTTACATAAAATGCAATGACATAGTTTCATGACATAACTGGATCAAAATTCATAAGTCACAATGCATTTTTAACAATCACATGATTCACTATCAAGCAAGTTGCACATACACACACATAAGCAAGAATTTGCCCAATCACACAATAACTTTAAACAGATTACCCACCTAATTTCGCTTGACAATCCAAGTTCAATGTTATCTTTCCTCTTGCTCTTAGATCTGGCTTGCTTGGTTTCCTATAACCAACCAAGTTATCATTCAAGCAACATTCAAAGGAAATTCATAAGGCTTCAATAATCAAAAAGCTAAAATTGAACTATAATCCTTTCAAAATCCATATTTTCGAGTCAATTTTTCCATGATCATTATGATATAAATGAATAAATTTGACAACACATCCTTCTAGAAACATATTCCCCATTGTCTTAAGTTTCCAATGACACCAAAACCATTCAATTTGGTTCATTAATTCAAAAGTTATACTCCAAACATGCTAGGACTGCTCTTATTCAGAGACAATATTCTATACTTAACTTCCATCCAAAAATTGATATCCTTAGAGACTGAATTTAAACTTTATTTTTTCATCAAAATTGTAGCCTTATGTCTCTAGTTTACACCAAATCATAAATCACTTCATTTGGACATCTATGCCCAAACTATCGAAGTATGTCTATGCAAGAAAATGGAGCTCACCGCGGCAAAGTTTGCCATAGTGAAGTTGTTGGAGCTTCTTCGCTGGGGCGAACTTTTCCATAAACCCAAACCGAAGACATTTTTCAGAATTCTTCATCTATTTACTTCCCATCTTTCAAATATAACCCATCTTAACCCTAAAACATCTCTTCTACTTCATTTCTAAGCTCATTTTAACACAAAATCATTAACAAATACATCAAAATCTATCTTTGATCATTAACCCTAAAAGATTAAAGCATTTCCATTCACCATTCATTAACAATTCCCTACACCTATTCAACTTCATTTTCACTTAATCCAACAAATCAAGACTAGAAGAATTATTACACTTACTTGTCTAGCTTCAACTCTTCAAGCTCTCTAAAACCCTAGCTTGATTTTCTCCTCTTCTTCTTTTCTTCCAACTCCTACGATGCTTCTCTCTTGTCAAACAAGCCCACAATTTTCTTATTCTAATTCTATACTATAATAATCATCAAATGTCCCTTTTGCCCTCCAAATTAAGCATTACAACCTTTAGACTTAAGTGATCTTCCAATTCTACCCCTTCTTTCATTTAATCCAACTAATTACCTGAGGACATAATTTAATACCTTAACCATACACTAATTTATTTCTAGCTTTGGCATAATAATTAAACTCCAAATAAAATGGTTTATCTAGCAAGACCACAAAATTTGTTTAATTCATGCTTAGTAAATAATAAAAAATTTTAGGGCCCAACATTTCTCCCCCTAAAAGAATTTTGTCCTCGAAATTCTTACCTGAGTCATTGAAGAGGTATGGATACTTCTCTTTCATGGCTTCCTGTGGCTCCCATGTAGCCTCCTCCATCGAATGATTCTTCCATAAGACTTTCACCAGCTTCACAACCTTGTTTCTCATAACCTTTTCCTTCGAGTCCAAAATTTTCACTGATTGCTCCTCATAGGTCAAATCCTCCCTCAATTGAACCTCTGAAGGTTGAACTATGTGCAAAGGATCGGATCGATACCTTCTCAACATCGATACATGGAAGACACTGTGGATCTTAGACAATTCCAGTGGCAAGGCTAACCTATAGGCCAAAGGCCTAATCTTCTCAATGATTTCATAAGGGCCTATATATCTCGGACTAAGCTTACCCTTCTTTCCAAATCTCAAAACCCCTTTCCATAGAGAAGCTCTAAGAAACACCTTGTCTCCTACTTCAAATTTCATCTCTTTCCTATGTGCATCTGCACAGCTCTTCATTCTATTATGAGTTGCTTTAATTCTCTGCTTCACCAATTTAATCTTATCAACTATGACTTGCACCAACTCAGGCCCTAAAAGCCTCCTTTCACCTTCCTCATCCCAACAAATAGTAGTTTTGCACCTCCTACCATATAACGCTTCATAAGGTGCCATTTGAATTCCTAAATGATAGGAATTATTGTAAGCAAACTCAATTAAAGGCATATGATCATCCCATGAGCCCTTGAAATCCATAACACAAGCTCTCAACATTGCCTCCAAAGTCCGTATTGTCCTCTCCGATTGTCCATCAGTTTGTGGATGGAAAGCTGTACTAAAGTGCAACTTAGTTCCCAAAGCCTCCTGTAAGCTTTCCCAAAACTTGGAGGTGAACCTCGGATCTCTATCAGAAACTATAGAACTCGGAATCTCATGAAGCCTGACTATTTCTTCTATGTACTTCTTGGCCAAAGCATTCAAGGAATCTGTCTGCTTAATTGGCAAGAAATGTGCTGACTTGGTTAGCCTATCCACTATCACCCATATTGCATTATGTTTTCTGTTGGTTCTCGGCAATCCCATCAGGAAATCTATTGTAATCTTCTCCCACTTCCATTCAGGAATAGACAAAAGTTGAAACTTACCGGAAGGTGCTTGGCGCTCAGCCTTGACTTGCTGACACACTAAGCATCTTTTAGTATACTCTGCAATATCCTTCTTCATTCCCTTCCACCAAAAGTGCTCTTTTAAATCTCTATATATTCTCATACTCCCCGGGTGCATTACATAGGGAGCATTGTGCGCCTCATCAAAAATCTCATCTTTCAACTCTTGCATATCTAGAATACATAATTGGTTACCTACTGCCATCAATCCATCTTCCTTTACCTCTATTTTAGAAGGTTTGCCATTCTTAATCTCCTCTCTGAACCTGCTCAAGTACTCATCCTGTGTCTACAATTCTTTAATCTTTTCATTTAGCACTGGCCTTACCCTAAAGTTAGCCAATATACACCCAAATTCATCTTGCTTCAATGTCACTCTAAGTTTGGCCAATTCTTTCAACAAAGGAACATACACTATCTCCACATGTGTCGTAGTAGACTTCCTACTTAATGCATCCGCTACTACATTAGCTTTTTTTAGGTGGTAGTCTATCATCAAATCATAATCTTTCAGTAGCTCTAACCATCTTCTCTATCTCAAATTCAACTCCTTTTGGCTCATCAGATACTTAAGGCTCTTATGATCTGCAAATACCTTAGTAGTATCTCCATACAAGTAATGTCTCCATATCTTCAATGCAAAGATTATAGCAGCTAACTCTAAATCATGTGTAGGATAATTCATCTCATAGGATTTTAATTGCCTAGAAGCATAAGTAATGACTTTATCTCCTTGCATCAATACACAGCCTAATCCCTTCCTTGAGGCATCACTATACACTATATATCCATCACTACTCGAAGGTAAAGTCAAAATTGATGCACTCGTCAATCTGTACTTAAGCTCCTCAAAACTCTTTTGACATTTATCTGTCCACACAAACTTCTGATTCTTCCTTGTCAATTTGGTGAGTGGAGCTACTATTGTGGAAAAGCCCTCCACAAACCTCCTATAATATCCGGATAAACCTAAGAAACTCCTCACTTCAGCTACATTCTTAGGTGCTTCCCATTTCACAACTTCTTCTATCTTCCTTGGATCCACATGCACTCTTTGCTCTGAAATTACATGTCCAAGGAATGCTACTTCCCTTAGCCAAAATTCACATTTATTGAATTTGACGTACAACTCATTCTTCCTTAATGTCTCCAAGGCAATCCTCAAATGCTCTTCATGCTCCTTATCACTCTTGGAATAAACCAATATATCATCAATAAA
>JANZLD010000236.1:52326363-52345145 GCA_026413575.1 Erythroxylum carthagenense
GTTCAAAGGTTTAAAGAAAAGTCAACATATTAATTCTTTAATCCAGATCAAAAACTAACCCAATCAACTCAAATGGTTAATCCCAAAATAATATACCCAAGAATACAGTGCCATTGGGTAGCAATTTTCGCTACCGAAAATCGACCGGTTCGCCAATTGGCAATTTTTTCGGTCCGGGAATTTTCTCCGGAAAAATTCAGATAAATTCCTCAAAATCCCTTAAAATAGAAAACAATTTATAGCGCACTCAGAATAATTTTTCAAACCCAATAAGTTCATTAATCCCGATAAAATTGTCTTAGGCACGTAAACCAGGAATATCATGTATGCATGTACAGAAATTTCATGTGCACAATTGCTACTGTAGACCAATCCTATTATGCATGAACTGTCCTATGCACTCCAAACCTATTCCCTCCTATGTCAAATTTACTATTTTATCCTTCCAGTAGGGGGTGGGATGTTACACTAAAAACTCAAAATGCCCATATCGTGTTCTAAAAGTAGTCTTTGGCATATCAGACTCCTTTATCCTCAACTGATGGTAACCTGATCTCATGTCTATCTTGGAGAAAACTTTTTCCTTTTACAGTTGGTCAAACAAATAATCTATGCATGGGAGCAGATATCTGTTCTTGATGGCTATGCATGGGAGCAGATATCTGTTCTTGATGGTGACATGGTTAAGCTTCCTATAATCCACAGATATCCTTAATGATTTGTCTTTCGTCTTCACAAAAAGGACTGGAGCTCCCCAAGGTGAAGAGCTTGGCCTTATGTACCTTTTCTCTAATAATTCTTCCAATTGCTCCTTAAGCTCTTTCAATTATGTAGGAGTCATTCGGTAAGGTGGAATTGAGATTGGTGTAGTACTTGGAAGAAGTTCAATAGGAAACTCAATCTCGTGGTGGTAATCCTGGTAATTCCTCGCGAAAGACATCCGAGAATTTCTTAACCATGGGAATTTCTTCTACCTTCCCTCTATCTACCCTTATGTCTACCATATAGGCCAAAAATGCCTCATATCCTTTTCTCATCATCTTCTCTACTATCAGAGCCGAAACAATTCTAGGCAGGTTTGCTTTTCTGTCCCCCATAAACATCACTCTTCTACCGTTGTCCAATTCAAACTCCACTGTCCTCTGTTTACAATCCAGATGGGAATTGTACTTCACTAATGTGTCCATGCCCAAAATTACATCTAAGCCTCCCATTTTCAATGGCATTAAGTCCACCACTAAGTGTTCCCCACCAATACATCTCTCACACTCTCTATACACTTGACTAATCACAATATACTGGCCGATTGGAGTACTCACTATCAAAGGAGTATCCAATGGGCTCAAATCCCTACCATACACAGTTCTACTTGATGAAACAAAAGAATAGGTAGAATTCGGATCAATCAAAACAACAATATCAGCATCAAACAATTTATCCGTACCAGTTACAACTTCTGGAGCGGTCTCTGCATCCTCCCGTGTCATTGCAAACACCCTAGCTGGTGCTTGCCCCCTAGGTTTCCCTAGAAGATTCACCCTCTTAGTTGCATCAGAACTAGCCACCTCAATTGCAGTCTTGTGCCCACTGTCTCAGCTTTCCTTGAAACTTGCATTTGGCCTCTCTCCTGTCTTGCATACTGAGGGCACTCTCTAGCCATGTTCCCTTTCTCTCCATATTTGAGGCAAGCTCCTGTCAGCCTGTAGCATTCTCCTCTATGGAACTTACCATAATAATCGCACTTAGGTACAGAAGACTTATCCCCTTCCTTTCTATTGCCTCCTACAGTTGAGACTTAATGAGAACCAGTAGAAGTCCTCATAGGTCTAGGCCTGCTTGCATCACTGCTCCTCTTCTCAGACTATACAGGGAAAGTACTAGCACTCCTCTCAGGTATAGAAGTACCACCTCCCCTCTTGAACTGTTCTCTCCCCTTTCTCTTCTTGTTCACAGCACTCTTTATATTCTCAATGTTTTCAACTCTTAATGTCGCTTCAACCAGCTGCTGAAAGTCACAGAAGTTCTAAACCACTACTTTTTCTCTGATGGCTAGGTGCAATCTTGATTCAAACCGACGACACTTAGCCGCCTCACTCAACATCATCTCTGTTGCGTATCAGTATAACTGTATAAATCGATGCTCATACTCACTTACATTCATTTCCTTCTGGATAAGACTCAGAAATTATGTAGGACCTCGGCCTCTCGGGCCTCGCGTCCTCCAAAGGGCCTTCTTCTCTTGGGCCTCGCACCCACCCATTTGTAGATATTGTCCGCTTTGGGCCTCGCACCCTCACGGTTTTACTTTTCCACAGGACTTCCCAGGAGGTCACCCATCCTGGTACTACTCTGGCCCTAGCATGTTTAACTTCGGAGTTCTAATCGGATCCGGTGTGTTAGGGCATGGAAAACACGTCTGCAAGGGGAAGGTATCCACACCCTTATAAGGGGTGCTTCGTTCTCCTTCCTAACCGATGTGGGATCTTATAATCCACCCCTCTTAGGAGGCCCAGCGTCCTCGCTGGCACAACGGCCCAGGTCCTGTCTCTGATACCACTCTATAGGACCTCGGCCTCTCGGGCTCGCATCTATAGGACCTCGGCCTCTCGGGCCTCACGTCCTCCAAAGGGCCTTGGCCTCTCGGGCCTCACGCCCACCCGCTTGCAGATATTGTCCGATTTGGGCCTCGCACCCTCACGGTTTTACTTTTCCACAGGACTTCCCAGGAGGTCACCCATCCTCGTACTGCTCTAGCCCTAGCACGTTTAACTTCGGAGTTCTGATGGGATCCGGTGCGTTAGGGCATGGAAAACGCGTCTACAAGGGGAAGGATCCACACTCTTATAAGGGGTGCTTCGTTCTCCTTCCCAACCGATGTGGGATCTTACAATCCTCCTAATGTGGCGCCCCCTTACCGTAGGATATGCACCGGGATGCCCGTAGGTCATTCCGACACATAACCCACGAGAAAGGTGCACTACCAGAGCAATCACTACAATACTTCATATGGCATCAAAATTATAACGCATCAATGTATCTATAATCACTAATCTTTGAAACCAAAACACTTTTTCATTTCATTTCTTAGAAACCATAAATATACAACTGTCATAGATCACTGTCTGTACAAATCCAAAAGGAAACTAAAACAACTCCTAACTAGGTCATCCCCAAAAGTCCCAGCTGACCGACCTGTGTGCCATAACTTCTCTTGTCAACACGGTGTACAAGGCAGAAAAAGTCTCTCTCTCTGGAGCAAGGAGTCAACTATCACTGTCCTGAAAAATATTTGCAATGTTGGGTGAGTTTGCGAACTCAGCGAGAAACTATCATCGATGGTTCACTCAACTCATGCATATACAAACAATTCACAGAATATCGTACAGTATCATGTAACGCACATGAATTATCATTTCACAAACATAAGGCGTTTCGCCTCTCACTCAGTCCATATTCAATCATATGTATATGCAATGCACATGTGACACTTCTCATTTTATTACGGTGTTGTGACCGAGCGCCTGAACTGTCCCAAAAATGGGCACATTAAATGGTAAGCTTGAGGCTCTGAAATACGGTGGGCTTGAAGCCCTGATACGTTGAACTTTAAGCTCTCAGTGGCTGCTCCGGTCACAACTGTCATTATCTGATCATGCCTTTATGCATAGAATGCATATGTCTCAATTCACAGTAGTTACAAAATTACACCCAAATAACACTTCAATAACAAGTTCCTGATACTTCGGACATCTATGGTCCGAAACAAATCATACGCAAACACACATAAGCCCTCCATTCATCTTCGCATGGTATAGGTGCATAATTTTAAACACATAAGGGTTGAGGAACCAACTAGGTTACTTACCAATTTACTTTCGAGCTAATGCCGGGAAGTCTCAGCCACGTCAGAGGATCGACGCTCCACTTGAGCCTCTAAACAATCAGAATATACAAACATCACCAATTGCACAACTTACAATATTCAATAATTCATAAGCAACAATCTGAAATGCGTACAATTCATGTTTATGACATTCTCGACTATTCCCGAACTTTCCATCGCAACTCTTTTTCTCTAAAAGATAGAAATTCATAGACACCATAACTCATTTAACTATGTTCAACACTCCAAAGTTAAACTCCAAGACATGGGGACTATCTTTATATCGGAAGCATATTCACTATTCAATTTCCATTCAAATTCGAAAACTTTTGAGATCGATTCAGAACTTCCTTTTCTTATAAATTTGTAGTTCTTTGTCTCTACATTGAAATCAATCAAGAACCAATTCATTAGGACTTAAACCTCAAAACATAAAATCAAGGAACCAAATCACTCTTCGAAGAAAAGGCGTCCTCGCCGAGGCGCAAGGTTGCTCGTAGTGGCGAGAGTCCTTGCATACGCCGCGGTCACCGCGGCATGCGTCCTCTCACTCGCTGCGGCGTGGCGAAAAGGAAAGTGCACGTCGCGACGTGCAATCCCAGAAACGCCTCCGAAACCTATATTTTTCTCTTCTGTCAAATTTTAATCCAACTATCTTCCTTCAAACACTCCCAAAACAACTTAATACACTCTAAACAAACAATCCCTAAACTTTAATTCATCAAATACCAATTATCCCTTAACTCCCAAATACAAAAACAAGATCTAGTCATCAATTTATATCATCCAAAACATAAACATATCTCAACCATCATAATCCTCTAATTAATCATCAAATCAAACTACTTAGAACATAAAAGAGCAAGAACTTACTTGTTTTATCTTCAAATGTCTCAAAATACTCCAATCCACTAACTTTAGCAACTCCCACGGTTAACACTCAATCCCTCTCCACTCATCATCTTCTCCATCACAAAGCTTAAGGGATAGTTTATAGGTGAAGAAGGAAGCAATTAAATAAGAAGAAGTAAGATGAAAGTAGCAAGGAAGGTGATCCACAAAGAAGAAGAGAAGAAGGCGCTATAGGTGAAAGCAATTTTCTTTCAAAAGGAAGGAAGCATCGCATAAGACACCAATATAGGGTTTAAATCTAACTAAATGAGGCTTAAGGCATGTTTGGCAAGTGACTTAGGTCACTTGCCACTTGTCCAATCCATAAAGCCTAAATCCAACTTCTTATTCTAATCTTCTCCTAATTTCCAATGGCTTTACGCAATAAATCCTAAAATCATAACTCTAATCTTCCTGTGCCATTGGCCAATCAATTTCGGAACCAGAAATCTAATTTATTAGCCATTTAGTCATTTTTTCGATTCGGACCTATCACTCCGAAAATTCCAGAAAAATTTCTAATAATCTCTATAAATAGAAAACACATGATCATATACTCAAGTTCCATATTTCAAACTCGTAGATCTCATTTTTCACTCCAATTCAATCTTCACAACACAATCTACACAATTATCACAGAATTTCCAATATACACTAATATACCGGGAATATGTCATACATGCATGTACACTCAAATGCTTGTGCAACAATGATCATTTATCAATAAATATAGTGGCTAAATAACGCATGAACATGCCAAAATATGAATGCACAAGCCTAACCCATTCTGAATTACCACTATACCCATCCCATCGGTGACGGGATGTTACAAATTCCCTATGCTTTTGCTGAATATACACCTCAGACAGATACTTCTTCTTGTACACTGCTAAGAAATCATTCCATGCGAGCATTGGTGGTCTCATCTGACTCTTCGACACACTCTCCCACCAATGTAGAGCATCTCCCTGAAGCAGGCTAGCAGCATACACAACCTTCTCACCATCCTCACATTCCATCTGATCCAGTATCCTCTTGGTCTTTCTCAACCAAGTCTCGGCTTCTTCTAGATCTGTTGTTCCATGGAAGTCTACTGCCACATACTTCCTTAACTTATCAAACTATTTCCCCTTCTTAGCTAGGGCCGGAGCAGAAATCTGTGGCATTTGACCCATGGCTTAAACAAATGCTTGAGTAAAGGCTTGGAACATTCTCAAATCTAGTGGAGGCACTTGCTCTTGTGAAACTGGTGACTCCTGAGTCGGCGATTGAACGGGCTCACTACCTCGCCCCATAGAAGCCTCAACATTTCCTGGGGCTACTAACTTATCTGTACTCTGCTCTCTTGGCAGAGAGTCAGGTACGGTAGATCTTTGCAAAATTTTTCGTGTCTTTTTACGAGGTGGCATCTTACTCCTTCAATAAAAACACGAACGATTAGCTTCTAATTCATTTTGATCCTATTTCCTACATGTATGCATGATATGCATGTCACTTAAAGCAATCAATCATGTCATAATGCAACAATTAATCACAGAACATACAATTCATACTATTATGTAATCTAAGCCTAGGAAAAACCTAAGCTCTGATACCACAAGATGTTGGACCCCGTTTCTGAAGGCCAACAATCGATTCGGATACTAGAAGATATTGGACTTAGGACTTGAAACGAATTTCGAGAAGACCATCCGGGATAGTCGCGTGACATTGGTGTTAATGAGGAGTGGAAAGTATTGCATTTAAGAAATTTCAGCGTGGTAGCAAAGGGAAGTTCGTCGAGGTGAAGATGCATTCAAAAAGGTTCGTCATGGTGATCTTCAGCTTCGCCGCAGCGAAACACTCAAAATTTGAAATTTTACTAACTTTTTAGACAAACATATACATTAAAATTTAACCACAAGTTAAACATACTCACACACAAAAGAAACTTGAATTCTTCGTGTCATTACAATACCAAAGAGTTTAAACAACAAACAACTCACTTACATAACATCATTCATATATAAGCTTAATACAAACACAAATAATGCTCAATGTCGATATGCCTATAAAGCTATCCAAAATAGTCACTAACTTAGTATAAAAGTCTCTAACCATCTTGGAGTTTTTGATGCCCTGCAAGGATTAACTGTCGTCTTGTTCTGCACCTGAGGAGGGAAAAATAATAGGTTGAGCTACATGACTCAGTGGCTAATATATTTATAGTCATCGGTAACTAGCACAAATTCAAGCATATATATGTATATGTACTTAGCATTTTATGTATTCTAGAATCTATTCTCGCAATTTGATAATTAACCAATAAAGTTCAAGAACTCAATTAAACAAGTTAATGCATAACACATAACATTCCAATGCATCATACTTGATAATTCAAAGATGCAATGCACAATCAAATAGCTCGAGGGTTCCATGGAAACAGAATGGTGAAACCGAAGCTTACACCATGAACAAAATGAGTCCATTTCGGAGCTCATATGCCACAAGCAGGCAGTCGAGAGAAGGCTCTTGTCAACGTGCATGTGATGAATAGAATGGTTCTACTCTTGCCTAATCAAAAGCATATATTCATTTTATCATATGCTCAAACTTTCATGTTTTTCTATCTTTTTATTCACACAAAATGCCATGACATGGTTTCATGGCATAATTTGATCAAAATTCGTAAGTCACAATGCATTTTTAACAATCACATAATTCACTATCAAGCAAGTTGTACATACACACACATAGGCAAGAATTTGCCTAATCACATAATAACTATAAACAGATTACCTACCTAATTTCGCTTGACAATCCAAGTTCAATGTTGCCTTTCCTCTTGCTCTTGGATCTAGCTTGCTTGGTTTCCTATAACCAATCAAGTTCTCATTCAAACAACATTAAAAGGAAATTCATAAGGCTTCAATAATCAAAAAGCTAAAATTGAACTATAATCCTTTCAAAATCCATATTTTCGGGTCAACTTTTCCATGATCATTATGATTAGGTAAATGAATAAATTTCACAACACTTCCTTCTGGAAACATATGCCCCATTGTATTAAGTTGTCAATGACACCAAAACCATTCAATTTGGTTCAGTAATCCAAAAGTTATACTCCAAACATACTGGGACTGCTCTTATTCTGAGACAATATTCTATACTTAATTTCCATAAAAAAAATTGATATCTTTATAGACTGAATTTAAGCTTCATTTCTTCACAAAACTTATAGCCCTATGTCTCTAGTTTACACCAAATTATAAATCACGTCATTTGGACATCTACATAAAAAGTTATGTCTAAAATATCAAAGTATATCTATGTTGGAAAATGGAGCTCGCCGCGGCAACGCTCGCTGTCACGAAATTTTCCAAAAACCCAAACTGAAGACATTTTTCGAAATTATTCGTCTATTTACTTCCCATCTTTCAAATATAACCCATCTTAACCCTAAAACATCTCTTCTACTTCATTTCGAAGCTCATTTTAACACAAAATTATTAACAAATACATCAAAATCTATCTTTCATCATTAACCCTAAAAGATTAAAGCATTTCCATACATCATTCGTTAACAACTCCCTACACCCATTCAACTTTATTTTCACTTAATCCAAAAAATCAAGAGTAGAAGAATGCTTACACTTACTTGTCTAGTTTCAACTCTTCAAGCTCTCCAAAACCCTAGCTTGATTTTCTCCTCTTCTTATTTTTTTCCCACACCCACGATGCTTCTCTCTTCTCAAACAAGCCACAATTTTCTTATTCTAATTCTATACTATAATAATCATCAAATGTCCCTTTTGCCCTCCAAATTAAGCCTTACAACCTTTAGACTTAAGTGATCTTCCAATTCTACCCCTTCTTTCATTTAATCCAACTACTTACCTTAGGACATAATTTAATACCTTAACCATACACTAATTTATTTCTAGCTTTGACATAGTAATTAAACTCCAAATAAAATGATTTATTTAGCAGGACCACAAAATTTATTCAATTCATGCTTAGTAAATAATAAAAAAATTTCGGGGCCCAACATTATACTTGCGATATAGGTAAATTTAAATTAAACTTCAATAATAATAAGAATCAATATCAGATATCGGATCTTATTTAGTCATAATTAGTATTTAATTAAAATTAATTACAATCCTTTTTAATTTTTAATTGAAATTAGAATTTGATTTTAATTAAGTTACTAAAATATCCTAAACCTATTATAAATAGCCTTAATCTCCAAAGTAGGTAGCACTTTTGGCCTAACCTCTCTGCAACAATTGTAGAGTTTTCTAAACTCATTCTATGAATACAACTAAAGTCTAGACACTTGTTCATCTATAGTGGTTGCCATGAGCTTATTTTAAAACGGTCTAAGGGAAACGATAGGAATAAGGATCAAGCTTTGGAATAAGTTATGAATTACAATTTTTGCTTTATTATGAAATACATGTTAATCGTTTTATAATTTAAAGTGATCATGAGTTTCAAGAAATCAAACGAAAAGGTTTCATTATGATTCCACTTCATGCAATAATGAATCGGACCTTAATTTTCCAATAGTGGTATTGGAGCAACTTTAATTCTATAATTTGATTAAAATTGCTTGATTATTATTGATTTGAAAACAAATTAAGACATAAAATTTGTTGACGCAAAAATTGCATGGAATTGAAATTGATCAACATGCCTTATTTTAATAAATTTAACTAATCAATTAAAGTTTGCATAACTTTTCTGAAAATTAAGAATGAAACTTTTTTTTGTGTTTTTGGGCAATTATATTGTCTTTAATAACTTATCACATGCTCCTCTTAATTTTAAGCGATCCATAAAATCATAAATAGCCTTCTTTTTTCTTTTAAAAATCTAATGCATGCTTTCCCATATCTAGAAATGGATATTAGGAAAACTATGATTTTTATCAATCAAATAATATGCATTTACTATCTCTAGTTTTAATTCATGAATGTGAAAACCATAGATTGTTTTTTTTGCTTCTAGGAATCAATTACATAAGCTCTGTATAAATGTATTTCTAAAGTTGGGTTGTGCATATTGAATTTAAAAGCAAGAGAGTCTCTTACAGTGAGCCTTCACCAGTGATGACCATGATTGCTAATAAAGGACAATTATCACCATTGATCTAGGATGATAATCACCCAGAGGATGTAATAGACAACATACTATCATGGTGGAGAAGAACCAAGAAGAGGAGGTGTATAGCAAGAGGTGAAATAAAACACAGAGGCAACGCAAAAACTATAAACTCTAGTTTTTGGAAAATGATGGGTCGTGGGACCACTTCTGACATAGTCAGAGCCAACGACATTCATTGACTAGCTGAAATGTTCTAGCCCGTGTAAAGGCACGTGCTTTCTTTTTACCTTTGTTTTAAGCCTTCCTTGTATCTGGTATTAAATTAATTTAAATTCCTAATAATTTTGGAAAAGTTATTTTCTAATTGTTTGAAAACTATTTTCAAAGGATTAATTTTATTATGAATATTTTAAATTTTAGTTTAATTTTTCAAAGAATTGAATTATTAAATTAAATTGATTATCAAATCAATAATTATAATCAAGCAACGATTTAAAAGGATTATTTTTCATAATTAGATTATGTCAAATAAATTAATATAATTAGATTATATTAATGAAGATTAGATCCTAGCGTTAAATTAATTATTTTCTTAATGTGATCAAGATAAATAATTGAATTGATTCATATTTGAAATTGAAAAAAGTTGTTTCTTAAATTAAAATTAGTTATCATTATATTAAAGTTAAAATCTCTAACAATTTTGCACAAATCTCTCATGAAGTTTTGTAAAATGCATGGTTTGGTATTTCTCTTAGTATCTCACTAAATTTAAGAGATTGAAGGACATTTTCAGTTTAAGTATTCAAAACCTTCCAGTACTTGGGGGTATAAGAAACTAAAGTATCAAAATTGCTTACAACTTGTGGAAAGGTATAAGAAAAGGAATAATGCATGGTTGATCATATTTCTCTCCTAAGGTGGGAGAGTTCAACTTATTTTATTAGTTCTTAGTAATCTCCATGTCCATTAGACTTCAAACCTAGCTTTACCTAAGAAGATCATAGAAGAAATTTAAAGATGTATAAAGAACTTTCTTTGGTCTAGAAAAACTGAAGTATATAAAGGTGTTAAGATAAAATGGGATTACATGTGCTGAAGAAAGCAAAAGGGAGGGCTAGGATTCACTTAATTTCAACTACTCTAAACTAAAATTATTTCTAAAAGGATCTAGAAGCTTCTAAATGATATGGAGGCTTTTTGAGCTGATGGATGCATACTTATTACTTAAATAACCTCAATTTTCGGCAATTGGTTGAAAAAATTGAATAATCCTAGCCTTTCATCAATATTCTAAGGCATATAAATATTATTTACCCTCTCATTAAAGTGCAAATTGGCAATGGGGAGGACTCTTAGATATGGTTTAATAGCTAGTCTCCCCAAAGACCTTTGATTAAAAGAGATGATATGCTCAATCTACTGAGAAACTGCCCAATCCATTCCAAGATATATTGCTAAATTATTAATAATAAATAGATCATTTCAAGAGGGGTTGACAAATTTCAAATTATTCTCCTAAGCTATATGCCTAACTCTTGTAATAAGGATAGATTAATCTAGTCTCTTAGTGCAAATGGGGCTTTCTCCAACTCTTCTTGCTTAAAAGCATTAAGACCTCGACATTTAAATACTTCCTGCTATAACATAGTCTAGAAATATCCAATGCCTACAGCCTCATTTGTAACTTAGCTGGTAGTTAGAGGAAGATTGAAGACCAAGGATAGATTGAAGGGAAACATTGATCAACTATGTGTTCTTTACAAGTTACAACTTGAAACTATAAACTACCTTTTCTTTAAATGTAGGATTTTAGCTTTTGTATAACCAAGGGTGCAACACAATAGGAATGTAATTTACTGTGTGATTGATTGGTATAATATAATAGTTTAGGTTGAAAATCTCTACAAAATAATTGGGGATTATAAGAAGTGCCTAATTCTAATGCTTACCTGCTTAGTTTACTCGATTTGGTTCCAAAAGAAATTAAAGGATCTTTAGAGACATACATAATTAAAATTTACGTAGTGATAAATAGGACTTGATTTAAGATCAAGGAGATACCAATTGATAATGAAGCAACCAATAGTTTAAGCTTCTTCATGATTGAGTGGGCACGTTTTACAATTTCTTATCCCTGATATACTGCAAATGCACAGGTCGTGAGTGTAGTATATAAGACGTCAATCCCTCGAGGAGTTGGTAAACTAATTGAATTCTAAGTTGTCTAAAACCTAAAAGATAACTAAAATGAAAAGGAATAAGCGAACATGGGTTGATTGAAATTGAAATTGTAAAATTAACATAAAGAAATTAAAATTGAGCACCACCAGTGAAATCTATAAGCACCACTAAATTAACAATGCAAATCACACAAAAAAGACTAGTTGATTATAAGAAGGGGGATTTATCCTATAATCAAATGCTAACATGATTACTTTTGAGTTAATACTGTAACGGTCCTAAACATTTGAAGGGTAGATTACTCTCTCTTAAGTTATAATAATTAAACCTTAAATTATAACCCCTAATTGAATTATGGAATTTACAATCTCTCAATTAACAAAAAGCTAACATATCCAATTAGATCTTGAGCCCTTTAATAGACTATTAGGTCCTCACACGAGATCTACATTATAGATTTGATTATTTGCATAATCTATTAAATTGTTTAACTCTTATTACCCAATCTAATCATTTTGTTATTAGTTCACTCTCTCGATTTGTTATTAGAACATCATCATCAAGCCCAAATCCATCACTATCAAATCCATCTCATCTATTCAAAAGAAAGAATAACAAAGTTAAAATGAAAATGTCACCTGGAAGGGTTAGGATGGATTGAGAAGACATCAACTCTTCTTCTTCCCTCCTCCTTTCTCCTCCTTCTTTCTTCTTCTTCTCCTTCTTTAGATCTTTCTCAATGTAGAAATAGAGGAATACCAAAATTCGGTCCTACCTCTTCTATTTATAGTATTTTTTATTTAGGGTCAAACTTATGTTTTACCTAGGCCCCAAAAGTACAAAATGTCTTAGAAAATTGAGTTTTAGAAGTCAGTACATGTTTGTTATCACGCAAGCCACGATCGCGGCTTGTTAAAATGCTCTCTGTCACGATCGTGGCTAACGGCAGCGCCATAAAGATTCTATCAGATCGTGGCCCGTAGGCCACGACTATAGCCTTAGGTCTTCTTTCAGGCTTCCTCCAAATCTCCTTCGTTCTTCAATGTCTACTCTCAAATACTAACAAATACATCAAGGCACCTCAAATATACAAAATTAAAGCTCATTAGCATGCTCTAACCCACATAACACTTCAAACACAAATATCTAACCAACTAACACAATTGTAAACCTAAATATGCACAAATAAGTTAATTAACAATTAAAAACATACAAAAATGCCTATTAAAACATCATGCAACCTATAACCATCATATCTCCACCCTTGAAATTTTGCTTGTCCTCAAGCAAAAACCAAACAATCAAAACACTAACACACCAAACAACAATACACACATATGCAATAATGGTACAATGGCATTGAATTTTATGAAATAAATTTAACTACAAACATAATCCTTCAAGTTGTTCTAACTTATTAACCTATGAAAACTGTGTCTAGGCACTTCGGACTAAATATACATACAAATCAAGACCTTAATGTCAAATTCATTCACCCCCATCACTTGTACACACACATTATAATTATTCGATCAATTAAAAATGTAACTATCCCTAAGTAGCTTTTCATGAAAATTCAAGCTAATCACAAAGATTGGTAGGATTGATTAAACAACAGGCTATTTTTGTTAATTTTCATTAACATAAAACTAGCCTTTTGATGCAAAGGCAAATATTTATGATGAATGTCTACTGGTTACTTAACTAGTTCGTGTTTTTATTAAGTAGCTTAGTTGGAATGTCATTATAGCCTTTTTACATGAAGGCAAACATTTGCGATGAATGTCCCCTGGTTACTCAGCTTGATCACATTCTTAACTAGCTACTAGCTTTATTCATAACCTAATTTGTTTCAAAAAGGGCTAGTAGAATAGTTATTTATTAAACAAAACACACTTTTTTATTTTATATTTTCTTGCCTACCTCATTTCTTTAGCTAATCATTCTCATGAAAAGATACTAACAATGCTACTTATTTGATTGACCTAAAATTATAAATGAATGTGTCAAATTCCTAGGGTGAATGAATTAACATCATATCCTAATTAACATGCATATTTAACTAAAGTAACCTAAGACACTAATTTGATAAGCTAATAAATCTTAACAACCTAAAAGTCTATGTTCAAAGCTAAATCGATTCCATTAAGTCTTATCCATTGACACATTCACACAAGTCACATCATGAAAACCTAAAAAAAACTAACATATAATATGAAAAAATTCACACTCAAAATAAAACATATAATACACATATTGCAAACCTACCTGTACTTGGACAACACATTGTCCTCAATATGAGAAAAAAAACATACAAGGTGGGAATCAAAATAAAAATAAGATAAAAACATAAGAACAAAATAAAGAAAAATGAAAAGATAAGGGTTAGAACATAAGAACTTATTATGGCGATTGAGGTGACAATGGTGATGGAGATAGAGACCAAATGCACTTGGTGCCTAAGATTGTTGCCCTATCTTATAATTACTTTAAAAGTAATAACAAAGTTACCAGTCCAACAATTCCAAATCATTACAATTTTATTTTTTAAATTTAAAACAAATCTAACTACTAAATGTGCTAAGTTACAGTCATTAGCTTGACTTTGCATCCTTCGAAGCATGTTCAATTTTTATAGAGGAAAGAGATTACTTCCTTTTCCTTTAGGATCACTAAACCAAGATACAGTTTCTAGCAATGCCCATTCACCTTAAAGGTTTCATGGTTTAGATTTTTCATTTAAAGGGCTCCACGATCAAAAACTTGGGTGACTGTAAAAGGTCTACTTTATCTCAATCTCAACTTTCTGGGAAACAGCCTCAGCCTCGAATTGTATAGCAAAACTGTATCTCCAACCTTGAATTCCTTTCGCTTGAGATGAGATTCATGCCATCTCTTCACCTTCTCCTTATAAAGTTCATTTAGTTGTAGAAGTCATTTTCACCTTCTTTCTTCTTGTCAAATTTTAAAGCTCTCATTCCCCAATATGCTCGATGCTTTAGCTTCATAGGCAAATGAAAAGTGTTACCATATACAAGCCTAAAGGGAGTCATTCTGAATGATGTTTTAAAAGCAGTCTTATAAGCCTATAAGGCATCATCTAACTTTAATTCTCAGACCTTCCTAGAGCTATTCACTGTCTTTTCCAAAATTTGTTTAAGCTGCCAATTAACGACTTCCACTTGTCCACTCATTTGTGAGTGATAAAGAGTAGCAACACAATGGTAGACTCCGTATCCTTTTAGGCAGGCATTAAAAGATTTGTTACAAAAATGTGTTCCCCTATCACTTATTATAGTTCTTGGCACTCCAAACCAGTTGAATAACCATTTGATAAATTTTTGTACAACCTTCTCATCATTAGTTGGAGGTGCCATAGCTTCAGCCCATCGATATACATAATCTAACCACACTAGAATATACATGTTCCCCTTAAAGGATGGGAAAGAATCTGTAAAGTCGGTGCCCCATACATCAAATATTTCAACTTCTAAAATGTTGGATAAAGGTATCTCATCTCTCTTCGAGATGTTACCCACTCTGTAACAGCAATCACACTATGCAAAAAAGCTTAAGCTTCCTTAAACAAATGTCTCTAATAAAATCCACACTCGAGTGCTAGGGCTACCGTTTTGTTTGCTTCATAATGGCCAACGTATTGAGATTGGTGACATTGTATTAACATATCTAACATTTCTTCCTTTAGAACATTCCATGTTACTAAACCATCAACATATGTTCGATACAAGATTAGTTTATCCCATAGATATCGGGTTCACTCATTTAAGAATCTCTTCTTCTGTTGATAAGATAGATTAAAAGGAATCTTATCACTGCCAACATAATTTGCAATATCAGTGAACCATGATGTTTTCAGGCTGTTGAGTAACATCAAGGTTTTATCAAGGAATTTCTTGTTAATATCATCACTTTGCCCACATTCCCCTCCTTCCAGACATTATAAATGGTTTGCAACCACATTCTCCACTCCCTTCTTATCTCATACTTCTTTATCAAACTCCTGTAATAGTAACACCCATCGAATAAGTCTCAGTTTTGCATTATTTTTAACAAAAAGATATTTTAAAGCAACATGATTAGTGATTGTATTCACTTTAGAACCTAAGAGGTACGACTAAAACTTATCACATGTACTACGAGTAGTTCCTTTTCTGTGGTGGTGTAGTTAAGTTAAGGTCTCGTAAGTTTCTTGCTTTCCTAGTATATTGCATGCAACCTTTTGTCTTTCCTTTATCCCAATAAGCAACCTATAGCTTTATCGGTTGCATCGAACATGACCTCAAATAGGAGTGTCCTGGTGCTAAAATTGATGCTGATGTCAGTGCCTCCTTCAATTGATTAAATGCAGAAAAAAAACAATTTGCATCAAAAAAGAAAGGCACATCCTTCACTAACAAGTTTGTCAAGGGACTTGCAATTTGCGACAAGTCTCTAATAAAGCGACAGTAGAACCTAACATGGCCTAGGATTCCTTGCACACCCTTGACATTGATTAGCGGTGGGAGTTTTTCTACGACTTCTATTTTGGCTCTGTCTACTTCAAATTCTTAGTGCAAAATCTCGTGCCTGAGCACTATCCCCTCTTGCATCATAAAGTAGCACTTAACTCAATTCAGCCCTAAATGTGATCCTTTACATCTTTGGAGTGCCCTACCCAAATTGGATAGACACATCTCAAAAAAGTCTCCAAAAACTGAAAATCATTCATAAAATCTTATATTATGTCCTCGATCATATCTGTAAAGATAAACATCATATTTGAAATGTAGCTGGGGCATTGCATAATCTAAAAGGCATCTGTCTATATAAAAAGGTACCATAAGGACATATGAACGTGGTCTTTTTCTTATCTTCTGGGTAGATGAATATCTGATTGTATCCTGAGTAACCATCCAAGAAGTAGTAGAGTGAGTGACCAACCACTCTTTCTATCATTTGATCTATGAATGAGAGATGAAAATGGTTTTTTTAGTTACTGTGTTGAGTTTGTAATAATTTATGCACACTCTCCATCCTATGATTGTTCTTCTTGAAATTAATTCTCCATTTTCATTCTCCATTATAGTTATTCCACAATTCTCCATTTTCATTCTCCATTATAGTTATTCCACCCTTCTTTGGTACGCATTGTACTTGGCTAACCCATTCACTATTGGATATAGGATAAATTATCCCCACATCTATGAGATTTACTACTTCTTTCTTGACCGCTTCTTTCAAGTGAGGGTTTAATCTATATTGACGTTCCCTCAATGCTTTACATCCTTCTTCGATGTTTATTCAATGCATACAAACATTTAAGCTTATACCTTAAATGTCAAATATTTTCCATCCTATGGCCTTCATCCACTTCTTGACAATCACTACCTCCCTAGTCTCTTGTTTCCCATCTAGTTGGTTAAAAATGATTATGGGTAAAGTTTGACCTTCACCTAAGAAGGTAAATCTAAGATGTGTAGGCAAAGTTTAAGCTCTAAAGTGGGTGGTTTTTCTATAGAGGGTGGTCTAGGTGCTTTGGTTTGAACTAATATGTCTTGATGAGATGGAACACCTGACTCCTACATCTCATCAGTCCCTTCAAACTCAGCCTTGTTCACCTTCTCAACTTCATTGTCTATTTCCACTTCTATTGATTTCACTTTTGCAATGCAATTCACTACTTGTTCTTGCTTAATTTTATCTATGATATCAATTTTCATACACACGCTGCTTCCTTTGGATTCTTTAAAGTCTTGTTTATATTAAATTTCATTTGATCTTCACCAATCCAAAGTGTCAATTTTCCTTTATGAATATCGATTAATGCTTTTCCTATGTTCATGAAAGGTTGCCCAAGAATCAGTGAATAGTTCTTATCCTCTTCAACCACAAAGTCCATAGGAATAATGAATTTGTCCACTTGCATCAGAATATCTTTCACCCTTCCAAACAATCTTTTACTAGATTAATCAGCTAACTGAATTAGCGTTGAAGTTTGCTTAACCTCACCAAGTCCCAATTTTCTGAATATCAATAAGGGCATAAGCTTAATGCTAGCTCCTAGTTCATAGAGGCACTTTGTGAATTCAAATTCACTAACTACATAAGGCATTGTGAAATTCCTTGTATCTTTCAACTTAGATGGCATATGACTGGTGACTATGAAACTATAGGGGCTAGTTAATGCTACATTTTGGTTATCTTCCTAAGTACGCTTCTTTGAAAATATGTCCTTTAAAAATTTAACATATTTAGGCATGTGTTCCAAAGCCTCAACAAATGAAAGAATTATTTGTAATGTCTTTAATTTCTCTACGAATTTTGCAAATTGTGCATCTAGTTTATTCTTTTACAGTTGCTGAGGATATGGAATTTTAGGTTAATATGGCAGAGGGCAACATAAGGAGGGTATTTGCTCATGTCCACGACTTTCTCCTTTTCTTGGTCATTTTCAATGGGAGGAAGGGTTGCAACTTTTGACTTCGTGGGTTGTTCATGTTGGACCCCGATCCTTAAGTGGCAATTTAGAGATATTAAATTAATTCAATGAGTGTTTTCGGATATGAATTATGTTATAGAAGTCTTTATGCCTTGAGGAAATTGATGAGAAAAAAAATTTATTGGTTTTGATGACTTTGAAGATTAGTTTTAGTTATGATAGTTTAAGTGGATGAGATGATTGAAATGGAAGTTGAAATCAAGAAATAGAAAGTGAAAGTGTAAAATTTTGAAGAAA
>JANZLD010000236.1:52345245-52357551 GCA_026413575.1 Erythroxylum carthagenense
AGAATAAGAATAAGATATAGGATTTGTTAATAAGTTTGAAAAATGATGAATAAGAAGAATCAAGTAATTTAAGATTAATATGAGATTAAGGATAAATAAGTTTTGATTAAAAGATGAGTTATGGGATTAGTATGATTGTTAAGAAGATTAATATGATTGAGTTTTGTATAAGGATAAATTTCCAAAAAGGGGAAATAAGATTGCCTCGTATGAGTTTGATAAATGAATGAAAGAAAGAAAAAAAAATTTAGACCGGTTTCCGATAAGTTTAGTCTAGGTTACCAATGCGATAGTTATTTCTAAGATTTTGTTCCCAGATGTCGGACATTTGTTTTAGTTAGAATGAATGATTTGTACCGCTTTTGATTCGATTCATTTTTTATTCTTACGTCATTCGTATTCGATTTCACTTTCTGTTTTGTTATTCGATTCGTATTCGCTTCGCTTTCGATTCGTTTGTCTTATGTTTCCGTTTCGATTTATTTTCAATATGTTTCCGCTTTTGTTTCCGATTTGTGTTTGCTTCGCTTTGTTTCGCTATATGATTCGATTCGTGTTGTCGTCCGTTCTGTTTGATTTGCTTTTCGATCCGTTTTTGATCTGTTTTCCGATTGGGGTTCGGTTTCGAGATCGGGTCCCAACATTTAAAGTTTTCAATATCCTATCGATATCAGCTTTAGGGCATAGTTTAATGTTCTGGGTGATCTGTGTTATAATTCGAGACCCTTAGGCAGGATTGCAATTGCATGAGAACCTAGCCATGTTGTTTTCCCAATTATTCTAGTTGTTGATACATTTGCTAAATCTCCCTACTTTGTATTAATTTCCAGCTTTGAATTCTTTGATTAAGCTGAATGGGACCAATTATGAGGATTGGCTTGAATCCTTGAGCCTTTTTTTGGCAGTTTCTAATGATGACGTTGCTCTCATTGAGGATGAGCCTACACAACACACTGTTGAGTCTTCCATTGCAGATAAAGCTAAGTATGATAAGTGGGTTTATTCTAACAAGGTTTGTTTGATGACCATCAAGTACATAATGGAGAAGTTCATTAAAGAGAGCATCACAAAAACTGATAATGCCAAAAATTATCTCAAGGCTATTGGTGAAAAATTCCAGAAGATTGATAAGACTGAAAAGTCTGATTACTTGTCTTTATTGTCTAAGACCAAGTATGATGGTGTGGGTGGTGTTTGTGACCATGCTATGAAGCTTGTGAACTAGTATAACAAGTTGAAGGCCATGAAAGTTATGCTGGGAGAGGATTATCTAATTTGGCAGGTGTTTGAATCTCTTCCATATGAGTTTGATGTTCTCAGGACTACTTATCACGCTCAGAAAGATGAATGGAGTATTAATGAGTTGATTTTCATTCTTATTCAAGAGGAGCATACTATGAAGAAAGGAAAGTCCTACAGTATTCATCACACTTCTTACAAGAGTGGTGACAAGAAGAAATTTTACAGAAACAAATAGAGTAAGCCTTAATTTAAGAAGAAGGGGAATGAAAAACCTACATTACCTTCTGGGTCTGGTGAGAGTTCTGGTGCTAAGCACAAACCTATTTTTAATGGAAGCTGCAACTTTTGTAAAGAACATGGGCATAGGCAGCATGACTATGAGAAGTTTAAGAACTGGTTGGCAAAGAAGAAAGGTATACCTCAAATCTTTGTTTGTTTTGAATCAAATCTGGTTGATTTTCCTCATAATTCATGGTGGTTAGACACTGGTGCAACTATTCATGTAAGGAACTCATTGTAGGAGTTCAAAAGCAGGCAAAAACCAAATAAAGGGGAGTTGACAGTGCAACTAGGAGATGGATTTAATGTTAATGTTGAGCACATAAGAGTAGTTTCCTTAAAGTTGAGTAGTGGACATGATTTACTTTTGAAAGATATTGAGGTGGCTTTTATGAGAAGGAATTTGATTTCAGTTTTTGTTTTACACAGTTGTGGATACATTTTTCATATAATCAATAATGGAGTTGTTTTGTACTATGATTTTGCTGTTGTTAGTTCTGCAATTATGCGTGATGAAATGTTTATGCTAATTGCTAATTCTTCTTGTTTTGACCGACCACATGATGATGTTAATGCTGTTGATGGAAAGAAACATGGGAGAGTTGCTAAAAATCTTCTATATTGTGGCATAAATGGTTAGGACATAGCTCTAAGGAGAGAATAGAGAGGCTAATTAAGGAAACTATTTTGCATGATTTGGACTTCTCTGATTTTGACACTTGTGTTGATTGTCTAAAAAGGAAGTTTACAGCTAAAGTAAGAAAGGAGAAAATGACTAGGAAGGAGGAACCATTACAGGTAATTCACACAGACATCTGTGGACCCATTACTCCTATTGCCAGGGGAGGCTATAGGTACTTCATCACTTTATTGATGATTTTTCTCGATATGGTTGGATTGAATTGCTGCATGAGATATCTGAATCATTGGATGCATTTAAGTCACTAAAAAATGTTATTGAATTGCAACTGGGAAGTAAATCAAATGTGTAAGCTCTGATAGAGGTGGTGAGTACTATGATCGGTATGATGAAACTGGAAGAAACCCTGGCCCTTTTGCTATATATTTGTAGGATTGTGGAATTGAGGCATAATATACCATGCTTGGCACTCCTCAACAAAATGGGATTGCAGAGAGACGAAATCGTACTCTTATGGAGATGGTTAGGTGCATGCTTAGTCACTCCACCTTACTAGAGTTCTTGTGGGGAGATGCCTTGAGGACTGCTGTTTATGTTCTCAATCATGTGCCTAGTAAGTCTGTTCTAAAGACTCCTTTTGAGCTTATATTAGGAAAGAAGCCCAGTTTGAAGCATATCTGTGTTTGGGGCTATAAGGCTGAGGTGAGGACTTATAATCCTAAGCTGAAGAAGCTTGGTCCTAGAACTATTTAAGGTTATTTTATTCGTTATTGTACTGACTCAAGAGGTTTAAGATTTTATTGTCCCAATCACATTACTAGAGTCATCGAATCAGATCGGGCTGTCTATTTTGAAAGGGACATGGAACATAATAAAAGGCATGAGTCTCGTGTTGTTGATTTCATAGAGGATTGTGTTATTGTTCCTACACCTATTATTTTTCATCTTGAGGCAATTTAGTCTCCTCTGATTCATGATGATGTTGTTGATCCAAGAAATGATGTTGATATTCCTCAACAGGTTGGCATTGATACTCAAGTCCCAGATGTCGTTGTAGTTCTACCTAGGAGGTCAGAAAGGATTCCTAAATCCATGAGTCTTCTAAATTTCGAGACTATTACATTTACATGGAGGAGCATGAATTCAATTTAGTTGAAGACTCAGATCCAATTTCTTTTCAGGATGCCATTTCTGGTCCTCGTAGTTCACAATGGCTAGCAGCCATGGAAGATGAGCTGGCTTCAATGAGTATAATGGCGCTTGGGATGGTGGAATTACCCAGTGGTTGTAAAACTGTTAGGTGTAAATGGGTCTTTAAGACTAAAAGTGATGCTAGATGTGAGATAGAAAGGTACAAAGACAAATTTGTTAAAAACAGGTATAACCAGAGGGAAGGTATAGACTATAAAGAGACTTTTTCTCCGGTCTCCACTAAAGTTTCAATGTATTGTGATGGCTTTGGTTGCTCATTTTGATTTAGAGCTCCATCAAATGGATGTGAAAACTGCTTTCCTAAATGGTTATAAAGATGTGTTCATGAATCAGCCTGCTGGTTTTGTTGAGAAAGGTTCAGAACATATGATATGCAAATTAAGGAAATTCATTTATGGGCTGAAACAAGCCTCCAGATAATGGTACTTGAAATTTGACCAACTTGTTTGCTCTTTTGGCTTTAAGGAAAATGTTGTTGATCAATGCATTTACTTGAAGAATAGTGGGAGAAAATTCATTATTCTTGTCTTATATGTTGATGATATTCTTTTAGCTAGTAATGATATGGGTTTTCTTTCTGACACTAAATAAATGTTGACAGCTCATTTTGATATGAAAGATCTCGACGATGCTTCTTTTATTTTGGGCATTGAAATTCATCGTGATAAATCTCGTGGTGTTCTTGGTTTGTCTCAAAAAAGGTATATTGAAAGGATCTTAAATAGATTCAACATAAAGACTTGTAATCCTTGCAGCACACCCATCCAAAAACGTGACAAACTCTCGAATAGTTAGTGTCCTCAAAATGATAAAGATAAGTCAGAGATGGAAAAGGTCCCATATGCTTCTACTGTTGGCAGTCTTATGTATGCTCAAGTTTGTACACGTCCTGATATTGTTTTTATTGTTGTTGTACTTGGTAGATACTTGAGCAACCCTGGTGTGGGTTATTGTCAAGCTGTGAAACGAGTTCTGAGGTACCTACAAGGTACTAAAGATTACATGCTCACTTACAGGATGTCCAATGACCTTGAGGTGATAGGTTATTCTGATTCTGATTATGGTGGCTACCCTGATGATAACAAATCTACATCAGGATATATCTTTATGCTTGCTGGAGGGGCTGTATATTGGAAAAGTGTTAAACAAACACTTATAGCTTCAACTATGGAGGCAGAGTATATGGCTTGTTACGAAGCTACTCGACAAGCAATATGGCTGAAAATTTTCATTTCCGAGCTTCATCTTATGGAGAGTATTTCCAGACCTCTAACCATATATTGTGATAACTCTGCTGTGGCGGGTTTCTCTCAAATATGCAAGAACTCCAAACGATCGAAGCATTTTGATACAAAGTATATGTTTGTTAGAGAGAAGTTTAAAGAGTTTCAGACTCGTATAGAGCATATACCCACTGATCTGATGGTAGCAGATCCTCTAACCAAAGGCTTAACTGTTATAAAACTCTCTTCCTAAACTATTGTCCTAGAAGTGGTATGATCGTATATAGAGATGTGATATTATACTTAAATTATTGGCTTAGTCCAAGAGGTAGATTGTTGGTTTATTCCCTTCAACTAATCAATAGGTTGTAGTTTTTATAACATAATTATTTAAAGGTATTTTTTATCTCATGCATATTTGTTTAATTAAGTGATACATAAGATATATTTCATAGGATAAATGTACACTGGAAATGAAATTATAACAAGATTACATTTATAAGATTCATATCGCATTTATGTACTATCCCAAAATTATTTCTAATTGTTATTCTATTGAGACTAGATATTAATAGAGCATTAAAAACCAGTACACATTATATTTCTTCCTTATAAAGGAAGTAGTCAATCTTATAAACTAAAGTTGGATATACTTAAACAAAAATTTGGGTGCTTATTAAAGAACAAGTTCATTGAAGTGACCTGATATGATAATTTCATTTAGAAAATTACTTACATGTTTATGGAAAATTTCATTATGATGTTATATAAGTGAAATTTTGACTTAAGATCTCCAATGTATCTAATATAGGGATTGTTATGTTTTTGGCATTTTCGTTTGCATTTTAGTGAAACTCTTCAAGTTCATTTACTTGCAAAAGTTGTTTTTCACCCGCTTGCTTTCATTTAAAATTTAAAGCTCTCATTGCCCAATATGCTCGATGCTCTAGGTCCACAGGAAAATGACAAGCTTTACCATATACAAGCCTAAAGGGAGTCTTTCTAATCAGTGTTTTAAAAATAGTATTATAAGCCCATAAGGCATCATCTAGCTTTAATGTTCAGTCCTTCCTAGAGCTATTCATCGTCTTTTCCAAAATTTGTTTAAGCTCTGGGTTTATAACTTCCACTTGTCCACTCGTTTGCGGGTAATAACGAGTAGCAATATGATGGTGAACTATATATCTTTTTAGGAGGGAATCAAAAGATCTGTTACAAAAATGTGTTCCCCCATTGCTTATTATGGTTCTTAGTACTTCAAACCGGTTGAATAACCATTTAATAAATTTTTGTACAACCTTCCCATCATTGCGGTCCATTGAGATACATAATCCAACCCTACTAGAATATACGTGTTCCATATGGAGGATGGTAAAGGACCCATAAAGTCAATGTCCCATACATCTAAGACTTCAACTTCTAAAATGTTGGATAAAAGCATCTCATCTCTCTTGGAGATGTTGCCTACTATTTGACAATGATTGGACTGTGCCATAAAAGCATGAGCATCCTTAAACAAATGTAGCTAATAAAATCCACACTTGAGTGCTTGGGCTACCATTTTGTTTGCTCTATAATGGCTAACATATTGAGCTTCTTGACACTGTGATAATATATCCAACATTTTTTCCTTTGGAACACATTGTCTTACTAATCCATCAGCATATGTTCGATACAAGATTGGTTCATCCCATAGATATCAGGTGCATTCGTGTAAGAATTTTGATAGGATAGATCAGAAGGAAACACCCATCGAATAAGTCTCAGTTTTATGTCCTTCTTGGCAAAAAGATATTTTAAAGCAACATGATTAGTGAATACAATCACCTTAGACCCTAAGAGGTATGACCGAAACTTATCACATGTATACACCACTGTGAGTAGTTCCTTTTCTGTGATGGTGTACTTAAGTTGAGGTCTCGTAAAGATCTTGATTGCATAGTATATTGCATTTAACCTTTTGTCTTTCCTTTAGCCCAATACGCAACCTTTAGCTTGGTTTCTTGCATTGTAAATGACCTCAGATGGGAGTGTCCAATTAGGTGGCGCTAAAAGTGGTGTTGATGTTAGTACCTCCTTCAATTGATTAAATGAAAATAAACAATTTGCATTAAATAAAGGCATATCCTTGACTAACAAGTTTGTCAAGGGTCTTGCAATTTGTGCGAGAAATCTCTAATACATCAATGGTAGAATCCAGCATAGCCTAGGAATCCTCACACACTTTTGACATTGGTTAGACGTGGGAGTTTTTCTATCACTTTTGTTTTTGCTCTATCCATTTTAAATCCTTGGTGCGAAATCTTGTGCTCGAGCACTATACCCTCCTACACTATAAAGTGACACTTCTCCCAATTTAGGACTAAATGTAATTCTTCACATCTTTGGAATACCCTATCCAAATTAGTTAAACACATCTTAAATAGGTCTCCAAAAACTGAAAAATCATCCATGAAAATTTCCATTACGACCTTGATCATATTTGCGAAGATAGACATCATACATCTTTGAAATGTAGCTGGGACAATGCATAATTCCGAAAGACATTTTTCTACATGCAAAGGTACCATAAGGACATATGAACGTGGTCTTTTCTTGATCCTCAAGGTAGATGAATAACTTATTATACCCCAAGTAACCATCCAAGAAGAAATATAATGAGTGACCAGCCACTATTTCTATCACTTGATCTATGAATGGGAGAGGAAAATGGTCCTTTTTAGTCACCGTGTCGAGTTTGTGATAATCTATCCACAGTCTCCATCCCATGAATATTCTTGTTGAAATTAATTCTTCTCTTTCATTCCTTATCACATTCATTCCACCGCTCCAAAAAGTTTTTTAATAAATTGATTAGCCATTGAATTAGCATTAAAGTTGGCTTAACTTCTCTGAGTCCCAATTTTTTGAATATCGATAAGGGTAAGATTAATACTTGCTCCTAAATCATAGAGGCACTTTGTGAATTCAAATTCTCCAACTACACAGGGTATTGTGAAACTCCCTAGATCTTTCAGTTTAAATGACATCTAGCTAGTGACTATTGAACTATAGGTGCTAATTAATGTTATTGTTTTGGTATCTTCCCATGTGCACTTCTTCAATAATATGTCCTTAAAAAATTTAGCATACTTAGGCATGTGTTCCAAAGCTTTAACGAATCAAAGATTTATCTGCAACGTCTTTAATTTCTCTATGAATTTTACAAATTATGCATCTAGTTTATTCCTTTGCAATCATTAAAGAAATGGAACTTTAGGTGGATATGGTAAAAGAGAAACATAAGGAGGGTATTCGCTAATGTCTATGTCTTTCTCCTTTTCTTGGTCATTCTCATCAAGAGGAGGGGTTGCTGTTTTTGAATTTGTGAGTTGCCCAAGTTCCTTCCCACTTTGAATTGTGATAGTTTTTAGTTGCTCCCTCGATGTTGTTTTGGAATTGCTTGGGAGATTCCATAAATTTCGTGCAGATAAAGCATTTGTCAATTAGTTCATTTGAACCTCTAAATTATGGATGGAAAGGTATGATTCTTTGTTTCTTGTTTGAATCTTCCTGCTAAATCCTTTTAAACATCATCTAGACTTATAAGCTTATTCAAGATTTTATCTAGCTTGGAGTCCATTGATTTTGATTTATCTTGCTAGAAACCAGGTGGTCTTTAAGGTCATAATAGACCTTACACATTGTTTAACCAGGAGAAGTTCGGGTGATTCTTCCACTCAGGGTTATATGTGTTTGAGTAGGGGTTGTTCCCCCTTCCTTGACCAAATTGTGCTCCCATATAGTTAACTTGTTCCGATTCTTGGTCTTTGATCAGGAAGCAATCAATGGTGTCAGGGTCATTTTGTCCACACAGCTTACATCTTTGCTAAATAACTTTCATAGGAGCTGAAAAAGAGGCTTTCATATTATTTAACTGTAGGGTTAAGTTATCAATCTTAACTTGCATTTTCGTGATTAGGTTAACATCCAAAGCTCCTTTTTGCTCACAGAGGATTGTATGTTGTCTACTCCTATCCATTGTCCAAAGGTAATTGTTACTAGTCATTTCCTTCAATAAATCTTCCGCTTCATCCACCGTCTTCCTCATCAAATATCCTCTTGATGCTGCATCAATGGTGCCTCAAGTAGATGGGTTCTCTCCATTATAGAAAGTTTGCAACAGGAACTCCTTAGGTAGGATGTGATGAGGGCACCTCCTTTGCAAATCTTTATACCTTTCCTAAGCCTCATAAATTGACTCCCCATCACTTTGTTGACAGATTGTGTTTTCCTTGATTATCTTTGTAGTTTTCATGAGGGGCAAGTACTTATCTAAGAATGCTCACATTAATTGTTCCCAAGTTGCAACATTCGCGGGAATTAGTGAGTGATACCATACCCTACCTCTACCCTTTAGTGTAAAAGGGAAGAGCCTTATCTTAAAGACAGCTTCAGACATCCCATTATATCAAAAAGTATCGAATATTTCTAAGAAATTGGCTATATGAGTGTTAGGATCCTCATTAGTAAACCAGTAAAATTAAACATTAGTTTGCAATATGTTTAATAAAGCTGGTTTAATTTCAAATAAAGCTGCTTGAACAAGTGGTCTAATGATACCTTGATTGGTTGCATTGAACGTTGGCCTCATGAAATCCATCACGGTCGACAGTTGGTTCCCTTGGTTTCCTCTTTGTTGAAATTCCTCAGTAATGGTTGCTTCAGTATTCTCTTCTTCTTCACATTTAGCTCTTTGGATTGCTTGCTCTAATCAGGCGATGTCAAGTTCGAGCGTTTCAGTGATCTGACTTGAATTTCTAGTAACTCTTGTGTTCATACAAATGCACCATCACAAAAGTGGTGAAAACTCCTTAGACTAAAAGAATTAAACTAATCCTACTATCTCTTTAGTAATGGCATCAAAAACTTGTTAAGTAGGAAAGTTTTACAATTTCTTATCCCTCAATATACTGCAAGTGCATGGGTCATGAATGTAATATATGAGGTGTCGATCCCTCGAGGATTTGGTGAACTAATCAAATTCTAAGTTGTCTAAAGCCTAAAGGATAATTAAAATGAAAAGAAAAACCAAATAGAAAAGTAAATAAGCGAATGTGGATTGATTGAAACTAAATTGTAAAATTAAGACAAAGAAATCAAAATCGAATGCCACCAATGAATAATAAAAACTCACACAAGGAAGATTAGCCGATTATGAGAAGGGGATTTATCCTATCATAAAATGCTAACGTGATTACTCTTGAGTTCATACTGTATCGATCCTAGACTTTTGAAGGGTGGATTACTTTGTCTCGAGTTATAATCATTAAACCCTAAATCATAAACCCGAATAGAATTATGAAATTTGCAATTTCTCAATTAACAAAAAGCTCATGCATCTAATTAGATCTTAAGCCCTATAATAAATTATCAGGTTCTCATACGAGATCTCTCTTTGTATAAATTACCAATTTGATTATTTGTGTGTTCTATTAGATTGTTTAACTCTTATTATCCAACCTAATCATTTTGCTATCAGTTCACTCTTTCAATTTTTTACCGAAGCATGCAAATACAACAAATAATTACAATTCCCAATGTATTAATATCAAAAGAAATCAAATTAGCATTAATTCAAGAACAAATCCCTAAAGGAGTTTAGAGCATCATCATCAAACCCAAATTCATCACTATCAAATCCATATCATACATTCAAAAGAAAGAATAACAAAGATGAAATGAAAATGTCACTTGGAAGGGTCATGAAGACAGCAGTAACAACAACCTGTCTTCTTCCCTCTTCCTTTCTCCTCCTTCTAGCTTATTCTTCTCCTTCCTTGGATCTTTCCCAATGTAGCAAATGGAGGCACACCAAAAATATGTCCTCTTTTCCTTTTTTGTAATCTTTTCTAATTAGGGTAAAAACTAGGTTTTACCCGAGCCTAAAAAGTCCAAACATCCCTTAGAAAGATGAGTTTAGAAGTCAGTCTGCATCTATTGTCAAGAAGCCCACGATTCTAACCAAATATCTAACATGATCTAACCCATATGATACTTAAAACACAAATATCTAACCAACTCACTCAATTCTAAACCTAAACATGCATGAATCAACTAATTTTTAATATCCTAGTTTTATTATTGTATTGTTGTGTTGTATATTTATTTTATATAGTGTGTTTTATTTATGGGGTACTAAAGTAATTTAAGTGTTTAAATGTATTATTGAGGTTATAGTGGAGATCACAGATAGACCAGAGACGATTCTGGGCTTGACCGAAAATTTCTTGAAATTTTTTTTGAAAACTCTAAAAAGCTATGTAATAAGTCCGAATGAGCTTTAAAATTCTCGAAATGTGTTTTGAGAATTTAGGTGACATTTTTGAATGAAATCTAGGTCATTTCAATGAATAGTATGTTCGGATGAATAATGAATTTGGTGAATAGTACTTTTCCTGGAATAGTGATTTTGAGGACCTAACCCCAAAAACTTGAAAAATACATGAAATAGGTAGTAGAGTTTAATGATACTGAAATGGGTCAAAAATAAGCCCAATCGGATGAAATTTGGGGGTTCCAAAAGTTTAGGGTTAAAATGCCATTGAAAATTTTAAAAAATCCAATCAACAAGTATTGACCTTAATTAGAGTATTTCATGATCAATTTGATGATAATATGGTTGTGAAATATTTTCAGGGTTTAATTCGATTAGTTGGTGAATTAAATGCTTTAAAGGGCAATTTGGTCGTTTTGTATTCATTAAAGTGCAATTTCAAATTTTTACAAGAATTTAGTAGATTGATGAGTCATTAGAATAGAACCAATTAAATGGTGACAAATGGCATGGGTAAAAGTGTAAATATGAGACATTTTGGTAAAGTTGTAATTATAAGATGTTATTAAGGATAAAGGTGTAATTATAATGGAAATGGGGGCAAATTTGTAGTTCAACCAAGCCTTAATCTTCTTTAAACGTTGGTGACTGGCCATTGATGAGAGAAACATAGAGAAGGAGAAAAAAAAAAGAATGGAGAAGAGAGAGGTTTGACTACGGTCTTGGAGTAGTAATCCAAACCATATCTCATTCTCTTCTACCTCAAATCAAGCATCCAATAAAGTTCCATAGCCATTGAAGTGCAGGAGAAGAAGAAAATGGGTTGTTAACCTTACTACTCTTGTTGAAATTTTTTATTTTTTGGGTTATAGGTTAGATTTGATTTTGATGGTCTAAATTGCACCCTTTTGATGAGATATCAAGGTTTTATTGCATTGGAAGCAGCTGGGAGAAGAAAATCAATTGAAGCTAGTGTATGGAACATTGGTCAAATGTGAGATCTATTGCTTAAAGTATTTTATTTTGTCATTTGATGATTTAAGATTAATGAATGGCATTGGGAAGTTAGTTTAATGATGAAAAAGTGAAAGAAAAACCATGGAAATGATTGGATGAGTTTTTAGCCATGGCTAGTGTTGGACCCCGATTTTTAAGTGGACTTTAGAAATAATAAATGAAATTAAATGAGTGTTTTGATATATGTATTGTGCTATAGATGTATTTATGCATTAAGAAAATTAATGAGAAAAGAATTGATTAGTTTTGATAATTTTGAAAATTATGTAGATTTGTATGGGTTATAAAATGAGTTGATTAAAATGGAGTTGAAAAGCATGAAATAACTAATGAAAGTATGAGATTTTGGAGAATGAAGAAAAGTTTGACTTTTTGGT
>JANZLD010000236.1:52420410-52432348 GCA_026413575.1 Erythroxylum carthagenense
TATTTTGGCTTTAGACTTATTTTGTATTATGTATGATTGTTAACACTTGTTGAATTTCTTTTGGATTGTAATGGCATAAAGCCCCTTGGTTCATGGGGTATTTATTGCATAGTTCAAATGATTGTGCGTATGATATTTGTGTGTGAAAATGCATATATGAATCGACTTTTGTATGGATGTTGGGATCGGGTCTGACACTTTGGGTAGCCTATTGCGGCCGCAGCCTGAGGGGTCCACCTCGAGGATAGGGTTCCGGGACCCGGGCCCAACATATCGGATTAGGATGTTATTTAAATAGTTCGAAAGAGAACTTCAAGATCTAAAAATTTCAAGAAGACCTTGAAGACAAAATCGATCGTCTAGAGTGTCAAATTTGGACTAGAAGATATTCTCATCAATGTAAGACGAAACAGAAAGTCAACCTAAGACAAAGGGTGAGACATTGAGAAAAACAAACAAAGCATAAAGCAGAGGAAGCAAAAAGTAGACAAATTGAAAAGCAGACAAATTGAAAAGCAGTAGAAGCAAAGAGTAGGCGAAGCAAATAGCAGGTGAAGCGAAGAGCAGGTGAAGCGAAGAGCAGACGAAGCGAAGAGTAGACGAAGCAAAAAGCAGACAAAACAAAGTCAACTTAAGACGATGCAACTCTTAAGACGAAGCAAAGTCAACTTAAGACGAAGCAAGGTCAACTTAAGATGATATGACATCATCACAGACGATACGTCTCTACAGGCAATAAATCTTTATAGATGATATATCTTTACACATGATACATCTTCACAAACGATATGACGTCATCACAGACGATACATCTCTACAGACGATATGACGTCATCACAAATGATACGTCTTTACAAACAATATGACGTCATCACATATGATATGACATCATCACAGACGACACATTTTTACAGACAATATGATGTCATCATAGATTATATGGCGTCATCACAGACGATATGATCTATACTCCTGAGCATCTCCCCTTATAAGGACCATAACTTTCAACTCTGATGTCAAAAAATTACATACTATATGTCGTTGGAAAGCTAAAACAAAGATCTACAACTTTGTAGAAGACACCTTTCTCTAATTCAACCTAAATCAATATAGAACTTCCATCGAATTCAAAATATGAATTTTACATTCATCCACCAATATACTGCACCCAATTCTCAACTTCATTTCAAATCAATATCATCCATAAAGAAATTATAGCTCATGATTAATCATGAACACCAATAACAGAACTTATACATATATACATATCCTTGATCAACTTACTACACATATTCAACTTCATTTTTGCTTTCATTTTACTTCTAACTTTCACCTTAATGTTTCCCATTTCTTAACCTCTCTTCTACCAAAAACACCAAAGAAAAACATGAATCTGTCCACACTTCTCATTTACTATTTTAATCTTGTCTATCGTTTCTAATTCAAGAATTTTCATCATTTGTTCTTTACTCATAACTAATCACCAAAATTTCTCATTTAATAGTTCTAGTCTTCTAAGAAAAGTTCGGGGCCCAACAATTCTCTCCCCTTAAAGAATTTCATCCTCGAAATTCTTACTTGAGTGATCAAACAAATGGAGGTAACGCCGTCTTATGTTTTCCTCAGTCTCCCTAGTAACTTCTTAACTTGAATAATTTCTTCCAAATGATCATAGTAAAAAAAAACTCACTCAATCTTTCAATCACTTATTTAATCATTCACTTTCTCAACAAGTTCCTCATTATGTTTCAAATTACTCATAATTTTCCCACTTCTTGTGTCGATAACACCAATACCAGATCATATTGATATCTCTTAACATACTCATATATATCACATTATGAACCAAAGATATCTTTGTTGGTATTATTAACTCATAAGTCAATGGTCCAATTCTCAATATCTTTATTTAGACCAATACAATTCAAGCTTAGTTGATTCTTTATCCTAACCTGAGCACATTTTACACTCAATGTAAGCACACCTTAAAAAGTTGGTACTCTTAGGAACATTTCATCTTTTGTTTCTACCTCCTTAGCCATCAAACACTATCTCAACGTATTCCCACTAGGATGAATATCATAGGTTGTTATTTATGCCCCTCTAACAGTCTCTTTGTTCAATCATCTTTATTGGTACGTATACTTCTTATTTCAATCACAATGCATCATTTTTCCTATTCGAACCCAATATTTAAATCTATTTTCAATCTCTCAATCAGATTCACAATTTTTGAATCCTCAATTTGTGCTAGGTTAATCCTTCCATGTGATATTGATCTTCAATTCCATGGCAATTAGTACTTTGATTTGCCCAAAATTCAACTTCACATTCTATGCTTCTTTTTGCACTAAATCTGATAACCTCAATATCGAATTTATGCTTAATCTATCATATATAACACTAAATTTACTTGGAAATACTCATTTGTACCATCATAGTCTTTCAGTACTTATATCCATTGTCTCAGTCTCGTATTCAATTTTTCTCAACTCAATAATTTCCTTAAACTTTTATGATCTGTACAAGTATATATATATATCCAAGAGGTTCCCATACATATGAAATCACTTTATCTTGCTGTTGGATTTTATCAAAACCTCTTATATAACATCATTGTATACTATAGAATCTCCAAATCCATACGATATAATTAATATCAGTATAATTCCTCAAAATTTTCTTTACTTTTATTATTCATTCGATTTACACATTTTTCTTCAAGTATTCTACTATTCTTCTCAACTTTTTGAAGACATTTAATATATCATCAAATCTTGCTTGGATCGCTTAAATCTTCAATACCATAGTACTATAGAGGCAATTAATAACTTAAAACAATTATTATCACACTTCCTATGCCCCCTGATTAGTCCTCTTAATTCCTTAAATAACTAATTCCTCGATGAGGTAACATTATCTCGTGTTATTTTCAATTTTCCAATTGACTCGCTTTTCTTAAATGATCTTCTCCATTCTTTAGATTTCCTCATATTTCACATTGGCTTATTCTAATGTCTGCTCATTCATGCTAGTTTCTCCTCATATTTCAATTTATTTGCAACTTAACTTCCTGCTTTGGTAACACATTCATCAAAATCTAATTTATATCTTCTTTTCATATTCTCATATAATATAATGTGGATCTAATTTCTCCTCACATTAGCAACGGTATTATCTCAATTTCCTAAAATCCACTCGTGTAGTTGGATACTTTTTATCGAGGAAAATACATACATTCTCAATAGCATACTCAACCTCTTATGCTTAAGTCTTCACTAGGGATATGACTCCAATATTCACTTCTAATTCATTACATATTCATCTCTGATTGGTCCTTTTATTGATCATTCTTAATATAAACTACCTGGTCTGCTTAACCTAATTCAAAGAAATTATTCTTCGAAAGGAGATTTCTTACTACAATCATCTATACTATTCATGCAATCTTTATCAATCAACTGCTATCATCATTAATGTTGTTTCATCCATTCTTAACACCTCAAAGTGATCAATCTCAACTGTTCATGACATTTCAATAATTTCAATCTCTATCTCACTTGATATGATCAAAATATCCTCTATAATAAAACTCAATGAAATAAGAGGCATATTCGTTTACTCTTATATTTTGGTATGCACCATCAAGATCATTACATCATATATATATAAGTAATTTCGGCAAGTCACCAATTTATATCTCATGCTAATGATACATCAATCGCAATTGATTCTAACCAGCCTCTGAATATTCTATGACTATTTAAAAATTTCTGCTCCATCGTAGTTACCTTTCAGCATAATCACCTATACCATACTTCCATCTCGTTACTCTGATTCATCTCATAATCTTTAACTATAGGGATCATAGATTATCTCCTATATCATATCCAAATAAATATCTCATATGTACTCAATCATATTATTCACCAATTTAACCATTTTATCAAATATGTACTCATAATAACTGGTCAACGTAACCTTTAGAACTTCTACATATATCACTATCATTTGTTTCACTTTCCATATGTACATTCTTAATTAATTTAGAATTATAGACACATAGCTATCTTTAAATTCTGATCTCAATTTACTAGCACATTCTTATACCAGATCATAAATTTCGAGTTCAATCTTTCAATTCCACCTTGCTTGTACACCTTAAATCTTGTCATTTTCACCCTGTCTCTATCTCTTTCTCAGTCGATTCATGAAAACCTTTTCACATCCATATCAATTCAAGTACATATCCACACAAAATTTCATTACTTTATTCGCTGACAAAACCACAAATACTACATCTATGTCTAACATATCGGAATATGTCATATTTCTTATTTCTAAATATCTGCAAACTTTCCTCATCTTACACTCTGATAAAACACCATTCTTCTCATTGTTTCTAATAGTCCAAGCTCTTAACAGAAGTTCATACATGTGATTCATGTGGTTGCAATTACTGGAATTCTATACTCATCAGTACCCTTCTCTAATGGTGAGGAATCAGGTGCAGCAGATCTTTGTAAAACTCCTCGTGTTCTTTTACAATGTGGCATTTTACTCTTTCGATAAGACACCATCTTTCAGCTTACTTTCATTCTAATCTTATTTCCTACACGTATGCATGATATGTACGTCACTTAACGCAACACATCAATTCACAATACAACAATTAATCATATAGCCTACCAATTCATAACACTATACATTCTGAGCCTAGAAAAAACCTAAGCTCTGATACCATAAGGTGTTGAACCCTGTTTTTGGAGCCCAACAATCCAGAGTCATACAAAGCCTGTCGTCCCATAAGGGTGGCATGCCCACAATAATCAACATCAAACAAGCTTATTACTTCAACTCATCCATCTTAGTAAGGAAGTCAATTATGAACATACACAATCGAAATTACTTCAAACTATCATTTCATTACCAATTCAAAAGAGATTGAAAAACTTTCTTTACATACCAAACGCCACATCGTTGGCTTAATACAAATACAAAATAAAAAAACACACAAGATACAATTGAATGCTTATGCTTAAAATGCTTCTAAAATACAAAAAGTTCCTGAACTAACTTAATTACAAAATTCTCTAACTATCTTGGAGTTCCAATGTCTTGCAAGGATTTCTATTCGTCTCTTTTTGCACCTGAGAAGAAAATAGTAGGGTGAGCTACACAGCTCAGTGGCTATTATATTTATAGCCATTGGCAACGAGCTATATAATTCAGGCATAAACATATATATATATATATAAATATACCAAAGTATGCGTATATATATACCATTTGATTTAGCAATTCTATCATCCACACTTCAAGCTCAAAATTTTCATACTTTGAATGTCATCACATAGGACATATCATGAAGACTCATCCTTTAAAACATAACACTCAAACATGCATCATACTTGACAGTTCAATTATGCAATGCACAAACAATTGGCTCGAGAGTTCCATAGAAACAGAATGGAGAAACTACAGTTTATCCCATGAACAGAATGAGTCCAATTTCGGAGCTCATATGCCACAAACGAGTAACTGGGAGAAGGCTCTTGTCAACATGCATGTGACGAATAAAATGATTCCACTCTCACCCAAACAGAAGCACATAATCATGCTTAAATCATTTTATGAAATGTTGTCATACTTTCCAGGCTCTTTCCTTTATTTTCATTTATACAAAATGCCATGACATATATCAAGGCATAACATGATCAAAATCACAATTCAATTATATCAAAATGTCATGCATCTTTCAATGCATAACATAAAAAATGTCATAGTAATTCACAATTTAGCAATTCTAGCATATACACACATATAGGGAAAATGCCCATTTACACAATAACCATAAATATATTACCTACCTAATTTGCTTGGAAAAATCCAAGTCAAGGTTATCTTTCCCCTGGCTCTTGGCTAGGATTCTCTTGGTTCCCTTCATTCTTCACCAAATGAAGGGATCTTTAGATCAAAGGGAAGCTCTTCTCTTCCTTTACCTTTTTCGCTTCTTAAATAGCTCCAAAATCTCTTTTGAAGACTAAGAAAAATTAAACCCTATCCTGTTTCTCTTCTTTCTCTCCTTCTCTTCTTCTCTTCATATTTCTCTCTCTTCTTCATTGCACTCTCTCTTTTTTCTTCAATTTTTGTTCTCCTCTCTTCTCAAAATGTAGGACAACACTTCTTCTTCCAATTATACCCTCAATGAGTGAGAAATATCCCATTTGCCCTTCCATTTATGCCTTACGTCAAGCCTTATGTTTTTTTATCCTTAAGTGTCTTGCCAACAATGCCCTTGAACATTCTGACATAACTTTTTCTTCTATAAAAATGTTCTCCCTTGTCTTCAGTTTCTAATCACACCAAAATCAATCCATTTGGTTCAAAAATCTAAAAGTTAGGGCCCAAACATGTCAGACTGCTGTTAGACTGAAACAATACACTATACCTAACTTCCATCTAGAATTTGAAAGTCTTAGAGACTGAATTAAATTTTGATTTCTTCATACCATTTGTAACACCATGTCTCTAATTTATCTTGAAATAAGAACCATCTTATTTGGAATCTTATAGATCTAGATATGTTCAAAATACCATAGTATGTCCAGTAACATCCAATTCATACTCTTTCAACCGATACCCTTAACTTGATTCATTCCATCTTCTTCAAATCAATACCAAATTCTATCAAACTCTAGGGAGCGATAGAAAATTGTGTTAAGAAACTATTGGTTCAAGAATCACTTCATTTGAAGATCAGAGAACAAAGTTATGGCCTATAGAATCAAACAAAATTTTGTCCTCAATCATATTAAACCTATCTTGGTACAATTTGCATACCTTTCACTAAAGATGTCTGATTAAGATCATGTTAAGATAGTTTCAAAGAGGACTCTGAGATCTACAATTTTTGTGAAGGACTTGAAAACAAATTCTATCATCTGAAGGGTCAAAAGTGGACTAGATGATAGAATCAGACGAAGCCAAACGAAAAAGCAGACGAATTGAAAAAACAAACAAATTGGGAAAATTATCATAACTTTCCCTACAGATATCTGGTTAGGGTTTTGCCTATCTTTCTGATCTCCTTTCCTTCTATTCATCAGATTTTTGGCTTTGACAAATTCAAAGTTCAAAATAGAGTTTTTGAGATCTACAACTTTCATAAAGACCTCGAAGACATATTTTATCTTTTGAAGGGTCAAATACGTAGCAGACGATAGGATCAGAAAAAATCAAACGAAAAAGCAGACGAATTGGGAAAATTTTCATAACTTTCCCTGCAGATATCAGATTAGGGTGTTATTTAGATGGTTCAAAAGAGGATTTCAAGATCTACAAATTTCATGCAAACCTCAAAGATAGATTCTTTCATTTGAAGGGTCAAATATGGAGCAGACGATAGGATCAGATGAAACCAAATGAAAAAGCAGTAGAATTGGGAAAATTGTCATAACTTTTCCTACAAATATCGGATTATGGTGTTCTTTAGATGGTTCGAAAGAGGAAGTAAAGATCTAAAACTTTTAAGAAGACTTAAAGACAAATTTTATTGTCTAAAGTATCAAATTTGGACCAGAAGATGTTCTAGTCAACGTAAGATGAAACAGAAAGTCAACCTAAGACAAAAGGTAAGAGGAATTGAGAAAATAGACGAAGCACAAAGCAATGAAGTGAAAAGCAGACGAATTGAAAAGCAGACGAAGCAAAGAATAGAGGAAACAAAGAGTAGACAAAGCAAAGAGCAGATGAAGCAAAGAGCAAACAAAGCAAACAGTAGATGAAGCAAAGTCAACTTAAGGCGAAGCAAAGTCAACTTAAGACAATGCAACTCTTAAAATAAAGCAGAGTTAACTTAAGACGAAGCAAAGTCAACTTAAGACGATGCAACTCTTAAGATAAAGCAAAGTCAACTTAAGACGTAGCAAAGTCAACTTAAGACGATATGATGTCATCACAAATGATACGTCTCTATAGACGATACATCTTCACAGGTGATATAACGTCATCACAGGTGATATGAAATCATCACAGATGATATGACATCATCACAGATGATACGTCTTTACAAATAATATGACGTCATCACAGACAATACATCTTTACAAACGATATGAAGTCATCACAGACAATATGATCTATACTCCTGAACAGCTCCCCTTATAAGGACCATAACTTTCAATTCCGATGTCTAAAAATTACATATTATAAACCATTGGAAAGCTAAAAGAAAGATCTACAACTTCGTAGAAGACACCTTTCTCTAATTCATCCTAGATCAATCCAGAATTTTCCTCAAATTCAGAACCTAAATTTTACATTCATGCACCAATGTACCGCACCCAGTTCTCAACTTCATTTCAAATCAATATCATCCTTAAAGAAATTATAGTGCATGATTAATCATGAACACCAATAACTAAATATACACATATATACATATCCTTCATCAACTTACTACACATATTCAACTTCATTTTTGCTTTCATTTTACTTTTAACTTTCACCTTAATTTTTCCCATTTCATAACCTCTCATCCACCAAAAACACCAAAGTAAAACATGAATCTATCCACACTTCTCATTTACTATTTTAATCTTGTGTATCATTTATAATTCAAGAATTTTCATCATTTTTTCTTTACTCATGACTATAGTTCTAGTCTTCTAAGAAATGTTCAGGGTCTAACATCCTCCTCGCTTATTTTGGAGGTCTAGGAGTATAGACCTTCTTCCCGTCATATGTCGTGAGCATTCATTATCCAAGTACCATTGCTGCTAGTTGCTTTTCCAAGAAAGAAGATCTGCAGTATATATTATGTCTTTCCTAGGTACCCATATTTTCTTGGGTCCTTTGGGGTTAGACTTACAATTATTCATTGAGTAAAAAGAATATTGTTTATTTTTCTTTCTATTAGGAACAAAACTCTTATTATGACGAACATTACTATTATTAAACCCTAAACCACTCTTATCATTTGGATGTATATATTTTCCAATTATATCATTCATCCTTTTTGTATTTTCAGTAAATGTTGATAAATCTGCTGAAAGACTATTAATCCTTTGTTTCAGTTGATTAATTTCCTCAGATCTATCTACAGTTACTTTCTTTTCATATCGTCTACTTGTTTCTTAAGGCAGACGTTTTCTTTTTCTAACACTTCCTTTTTCTTCAAACATTTAGCAAATTTCTTTTTCGAAATCCTATATTGTTTTAATATAGCATGTGAATCTTCTAACAATTCTAAATATGCATCTTGAAGTTCATTAAAGTTAGAAGTTACCTCATCATTGCATTCTTTTTCGACTACCAAGCATATATTTGCTTGTTCTAATGCTTCTGAGTCAGAGTTAGATTTAGACGAATCCAAATCTTCCCACATTGCCATCATGCTCTTTTTGTTTTCTTTACTTTTCTTTTGTTTTCTTTTAAGCAATGAGCATTCAGACTGGTAATGTCTTGATTTGTGCACTCATAGCAGACGATAGAACTTTTCTCATTCTTTGATTCGTCTTTGCTATTCTTCTTAAAAGAAAAGTCTTTATTTCCTTCTGCTTTCTTTCTCCACATCCTCCTAATATTTCTTGAAATGAAGGATAGTTCAAGATCATCTTCACTTGAATCTTGATCATATTCACTAGCATTATCATTCTTGATTTCTTCAATCTTTAATGCTTTTGAAGATGTGCTTCTATTTTTCTGGTTCTTCTTATTCTTCTAACCAGCCTTTAATGATAGATTTATCTCTTCTAGGTGTATCTTCTACATCAAGCTCTACTTCATGTATCTTCAGTGAACCAAGCAATTCATCTAACTTCAGCTTACTTAAGTCCTTGGCCTCTTGTCTTGTTGTAACTTTGGGTCTCCATTTTTTTAGAAGACTTCTAAGAATCTTTCTAACATTTGATCTTGATTATCGTGGATTCTCCCAAGAGCTTTAAGTCCGTTAATAATCGTTTGAAATCATCCAAACATCTAATCAATAGTCTCCTCATCTTTCATCTTGAATAGCTTATACTAATGAATAAGAATACTGATCTTAGACTCTTTGACTTGATTTGTTCCTTCAAGTACAATGGCTAATGTGTCCCATATTTCCTTTGCAGATTCACATCCATGAACCTTATTATATTCACTTCTACTTAAGGCACAACTTAGAAAGAACTTGGCCTTTGAATTTAACTGAAATCGAGCTTTTTGATTAGCTAACCATTTGTCACGAGAGATGTTATTGCCTTCGTCTTCTATTGGTGTATATGGAACATTATTGATGATATCCTAAAGATCAATATGTGTGGATTCTATAATGAGTCACGTCCTGTCTTTCCAATTGTGACCAAGGTATCTTTAGCTATAAAAACAAGTGATTCAGCCATGGATCTTTGTCCTCACTCTGTAATAGTGTTTCTTGGAAACCTCGCTTTGATACCAACTGAATTAAATCACTTGTTAATATAGAAATCACATATAATATGTAAAATACACAAGAAGAGGGGTTGAATTATGTAATCTTTTCAAAGATATTAATCTTTTGGGATTTCTTGATTTTCTTTACAAAATTCAGATGATCATAAAGACACTTTACTAAAGTCGATAGGTAATGCAATCGCAAGAATTATTATCTGCTCTTATAACAATAAGAAAATTAAAAGATAAGGGTTAAAGAATAGACGCCACAATTTTATACTGATTCACTCTAAATCTTGATCTACGTCCAGTCCTCAGAGTTTGTCTGAGATTTCACTATACTTTTCAACTTTACAAGTATTCTTTGTACACTTGCAGAGCCTCTTCAGGTCTCTCTCAAAAAGTATTCTTTATCTGTTTTCTTAGCCTCTGTAGGCTCTAGCCTTTCTTTCTCTCTCTAGGAAAGATATTTTTAAGCTTTATATTACAGATGTATTCACTCTCTTCTTTTGCACTTTGAATACAGAATTTCTCTAAGTATTGTACAATCAGATTTTCTCTCTTGTAAAAATGTTATTTAGTTTGTGACTAGAACTAGTATTTATAGCCTAAGTCTTCACTTGTCTTCTTAGGAAACTCCTTATTGAATCTTCTAGAAACCGTTATTAGTTAAGTCCTGTAACTAACTCCAACTAATTAACTGACTAACATTCTAGAATAGCTTCCTTCTGTATCGTCTGATATAATACTTCTTTTATTATCATGCTTCGTCTATTATCGCATTTCGTTTGTTATCACGCTTCTTCTGTTATCGCACTTTGTCTATTATCATGCTTTGTCTGTTGCTAATGTATTTATTCAGTTGCTGACGTATCATCTGTTGCTAACGTGTCGTTTGGTGTTGATATATCGTCTGGTGTTGATATATCATGTGATGTTGACCACGCATCTTCTGTGTTTGACTAAGTATTACTTACATTTTTCTACACACTTAACAAACTTATCAAAACAGTGCATACATTTCTAAGATTATTATTATTTGACTTAACAGTACATTGCAAATGAAATTATAATGAGATTACAATTATGAGATTCATATTGCATTTATATATTATTTCTAAATGTTTCTATTCATTGTTTTATTAGGATCGGACATTAATAGAACATAAAAAGACAAGCACACATTTTGTTTTTCCTTATCAAGGAAGTAGTTGATTTCATAGGCTAAAGTATATAGATACTTAAACAAAACATGTGGGTGCTTTCTAGAGAACATGTTGGCCCCCGAATTTTTTTATGATAAATAAGCATGATTAGATTATTTTTAGGGTCTTGCTAGATTATTTTATCTTGGAGTTAATTAGCATGTTATGTGAGTAAGATAATACGATATAGGTTAAGGGAATTAAAGTTTAAGGTGGTAAGTTACATATGTTGGACCCCGATCTTTCCTTGAAATTTTGAAGTGTCAAGTGACATGAAAATGAGAAAATTAGAATGAATAAATAAAAAGAAAATTTTGAAT
>JANZLD010000236.1:52452310-52473864 GCA_026413575.1 Erythroxylum carthagenense
GTTCGCAAAACTCATCAAAATTGCAACGTTGTCTTTTCAGGATAGAGGGGCGATTCATTTCACTGAGGGACTCCACTATCGTGTAGATTGTGTTTTGGTGAGTGAGGTCATGGCTCAAAGGTCGGTCAGCTGGGACTCTTGGATGGCTTAAATAGATTTGATACACTTCCTCTGTCATGTAGGACTTTTATATTAGGTTTTTGATGATGTGCATAAGGTAAACCTGAAAGACACAATGTAATCATTTGATTTTGTGAAAGGAAATGAGGAAAGAGTGGTTTAAACGTAAATAATATATTGTGATCTTCTTATGATTCCTTATAAGTGAATATTGATATAATGCCATACGAAGTGAACATAGTGATTGAACGTAACTCGCTTTTATCGTAGGATATGTACCAGAATGACCTCCGGGAGTCTCGGTGTGTACCCTACAGTAAGGGGGCGCTACAATTAGCATCATATAGCATGAACTATTGAAAGAATGCATAATTAAATGTCTAAATATCTTTTCAAACAAGGTCACTTTGGTGACTAATAAGGTTTCTATGCAGTAAACATTTAATTAAATAAGTATAAATAAATTTGAAATTTAACTATAATGTTGAAAGACCACAATGTAAAGTCTAAAAAAACTTTTAGGGACTAAACTATAATTTTTATAACCAAATTGTAATGGTTATTGTTTTAGAAATAAAATTAAAAAATGACCAAGAACTTGATATTAACAAAAGTTAGAGCCATCTGGTATCCTCTTTGTTTTGTATTTAATATTAGTCATTATTTTCCTTGACAAAGTTATAAGCATTCAACACATGCTCATTAGGTGCATGTGTTTTACTAGTAGTAGAGGTAATAAAATAATGTTAATGCCTAAGCCCTACGAAATTAAAGTAACTCTCCTATTTTTTGTTAACCTTTACAAATTAGAGTAAGCAATTCATGCAAACACAAATCCAATGCCTAAGCCTTACGAAATACAAGGTAATTGACTTTTCTTTAACATTTTGTTTTTCAGAATTCATGAAAATTGCAGTAAACAATTTATGCAAACATAAATCTAAAGTCTATAATGGTGGGTCCCATGAAATACAAGGTAATTGACTTTTCTTTAACCTTTTTGTTTTTCAGAATGGAAATGTTATGTATAATTTCTATTAACTTTGGTTGCCTTCATATCTTCATTTTTGTTACAAATTATTGTGTTTTGATCCAAATGTGAGATGAATTGACTGAAAGTGGTGTGAATGTTGCATGCATGTTAATTGGATTATCTTATGAATGTTGCATGAAAAATTAGAAGAATTATGTATGAAAAGATGAAATGGGACGTGAACAATGCATGCAATTAGTTAATTCAAGTATAAATGGGGTCACACCCCTCATTATGGAAGTGAGGGGTGTGACACTAGGAGTCACACCCCTAATAACATGTGATGAGTGTGACAATGGTGGTCACACTTGTGACCATCTCATGCACACCCATGACATTTTCTTTAATTGTTCAACTTATTATGTGGCAACTGTAGGTCTAAAGGCTCAAAAACTTAAACCTAAATAGAGAGGAGAGGCTAGTAGTTGCGAGACTCATTTTAGGACACTCTAGGAACGTAAAAGAAAGGACAAAGAGAGAGTATGGAGGTGAAGAAGAGAGAAGAGAATAGAGAGTAGTCAGGTGAGTTGAGGAAGAAGAACAGCAGAAAGGTGAAAGTAGAGTTAGCATTTGGTCATCTGGGTGATCATCAAGCAAAACCAGAAGGCAAGAACCAAAGCAGAAGGGTTGAGAGTGGCAGGAGACCACTGCAACTACCTCATCTAATCCTTGTTTGCTGATTATGTTCCTATCTGTTGCATTATTTCTTTGTTATTTTACTGGAATCACTGCCATATTAGCTTAACTGACTATTACTCTATTAGCTTTTGATAATCCATTTTGGGTATTCACTTGGTTTATTGCTTTAATACTTCTCTTATACTGATAAAGATGGGATTGAAGTATATGAAGATGATGAATCTTGTTTATTCCATGATGGTTCGATCTCTTTTTCTTGAGAATTAATGTAGCTAGTTTAGCAAATATTCATGATTGAGTTAATATGTTGTCTTATGTTTGCTTTAGTTTCTGAACTGAATGGATGGAAAAACATGACCAAGCTTTACATCATTTTGGCATTGAACGAAGGATTGAAAGAAGCTCCATACGGAACAAGAAACTATAGACACTTTGGTTAAGAATTAGAAATATATTAACTTAAGTGTTAATTATCAGTCAAGTTTTCATAAGGCATCCTTCGTTCTCCTCTCCAACTGATATGGGATCTCACACTCTCCACCCCCTTAAGGCCCAGCCTAGCTAGCACAATGATTCGAGTACCAGATCTGATACTATTGTAATAACTCAGACCACCTGCTCATAGATATTGTCTGCTTTGGGCTAAACCCCTCATGGTTTTGCTCTTCCCACCGTTGCGAAGACACGTCTTGAAGGGGAGAGGTATCTATACCCTTATAAGGCATACTTTATTCTCCTCTCCAATCGATGTGGGATCTTACACTCTCACCCCTTTAGGGCCCAACCCTTTTTAAGGCCCAGCCTAGCTGGCACAACAGTTCGGGTACCGACTATGATATTATTTATAACGGCCTAGACCTCCCGCCCATAGATATTATTTGCTTTGGGTTGTCCTTTGGGCCAAATACCTCATAGTTTTGTTCTTCCCACCTTGGGAAGACGCGTCTATGGTGGAGAGGTATCCATACCCTTATAAGACATACTTTGTTTCCCTCTCCAGCCGATATGGGATCTCATCAACCACCCCCTTAGGGCCCAGCATCTTATGCTAGCACATCAAGTTGAGAACCGGCTCTGATACCACTTGTAACAATTTGGCATTAAAGCACTTTGTTTTAAATTAAAAGAAAGGAGAAGAAAGGAGAAAAGAGGAGGATAAGAGGAAGTTTGGGCCATCACTCAATTTTCACCAATCTTTTGATTCTTCAACTCAAATCAAAGTTTTCTAAGCTGATTTGGGGTCAAAGAACTCAAATCTATCATTAGATTTGAGATATTCTCAAAGGATTTGAAGATATCACTAAAGGAAAGTATAGGTAAATTTTGTCTCATCTCTCTCTACATTATGATTTTGAGTTTGGTGTTAAGATATGTTGTTCTCTATGCTTAAATATGCATGATCATGGTTTAGATGAATGAAATGTGTCATGGAGAGGGTTCTTTAAGCCAAAACTAAAATTGTCCCCTTTTGGTAAAAGTTTGTGAATTTTTGAATATCTTTTGAAATTGATGATCTAAATGAATTCTATGGTGTTAATTGTACATGTATAATGTGAATTGATGATGAAAAATGAAGAATAAGTATGTTGGATGGGCTTGGTCAAAATGATGGAAGAAGGAATGGATGAATGTGATGAGTTGTGTAACTGTTAAATGTAGCTTAAATGAAGGTAGTTGGTTTGAATGGAGTGGTGGAATGTGCCATTGATTGGAAGTGTTACTATATGACATAATAGGAGCATGAATTACCATGATAAAGCCTTGAAAATATTACTTGAAAGTCATGCACATTAGGTGTTTGATAAAATGCCTAAGTGAACTTGGCTTAGGATTTAAGGCTTTATAATGGTATGCATTGGAAAACACTTTCATTCATACTTAGAGTGAACTTGAATTGTTTCTTAGATTGATGAGGAATGGCCTAATATGCTTGGATAAAAATAAGCTTAATTATGTTTTAAAATGAGTAAGTATTGGATTAAAGGCATTAAATGCCTTAAAAATGCAAAAGAAAAGCTAATGTGAATAGTAAGGAAGTAACTATATGAGAAGTTTAATAGTCGAATCCTATAGCTTAAAGGGAGTGATATTGTGTTTTATACACTTATGTGGTGGTGTATAAATATGAAATTTATGTTTAAGTAGTAATTTCATTATATGTCTTTTTATGTATAAAGGCTCGGGAGCTATGAATTAAGGAGTTCGTATCGAGGATTGTTGACATTAAGGGAGTGTACACCTTCTTTGAGGTGAGTTAGGGAAACCATATCTCTCATATGGGATTTGAACATTTTAAGACGTTCATGATGACTTGTATGTGAATTTTAAACCTAGGTAATGCATAGTAGAACTAAATTTCAAATGGATGCTAGTATACTTGTGTATTTAAAAAGCGACATTGTCTTGAAACTGATGTTTTTATTACATATTTTGAGAAATGATATTGTTTTTAACAAACCTGTACTTGAAGTGCAACGGGCAATGTTTTATTTTTTGAAATTACATTTTTGAACAACTTTGCATTTGGAGTGCAAAAGATGACTTTTATTGCATGAAATAATGTTTTGGAATTTACATATACATAATCGAGTCATGTATGCTACGTGCATTTATTCTCTTTTGACTTAGAGCTATGGCACAGTTTCATTTTGTGATTGAACTGATAAATAAAGGCATGGTGCCTTACTTGATTTTTATACTTAATATTTGTATATGATTTTTGTAATTTGTGAGGACATGATTGGCCAATCGTATGCTGGGCACAACAGATTAAATGACTCCCGTACCCTTGACGCTAGTACATAAAAGTTAAGTCCCCTTATCAACACCTTTCTACGGGACTCGTGAGTGATTCTACACCTAGGGTCTAGACACCAACGAGGTCATCATCTAGGGTCATAATGCTCTTATCGACTGTAGTCTGGACTCACTACGGATGAAAGTCGATCCAACACTAGAAATCGGTAGGTGCACATTATATTGGCCGACAGTGGTGACACACATGATTGTTTTGTCTTATTCTGATATTTGTTTTCTAACGATATTTGATTTATATATGTGATGTTTTTCTACTTATGTGTATTGGAATTGGAACCTATGTTCACCTGATGAGTCATTAATGGGCTAGGCCTATATGATTCCTAACCAGTATATGTTGAGCCATAGGCTAGGCCTATGTGTTTCTATGTAATGTATGTTCATCTCATAGGTTATTTATACCGTCTAGTGTGTATTGACTTCTATTTGTGATATATGTTTTTCCTACTCGTTGAGTACATAATGTACTCACCCCCTCTGCTTTCCAACCATGCAGGTTAATTTAGTGAGCTTGAAACTCTAAGTAGACCATGCAGTCTTTTGACAGTTTCAGGATATTACCACACGTAGGTAGTTTATACTTTGTCCTTTAGTTGCATAGTAGTTCATGAACTATTTTACTGCTTTTATTACTTTGGTTATGTTGATGTGTTTTATAATTTTATAAATTTAACTCTTGACTATTTGTCATTGTAAAAGACCTTATGTATGAACTTTGATATTGTGGTTGAGGTTGCTTTGAGTGGACTTTAAAGTCCTAAAGTTGCATTAAAGTTATTGGTGTGAATATAGAAGTGTGTTTAAACATTTATAACAACCCAGATCGCCCACTCATAGATAATGCCCGCTTTTGGTTGCCCCTTGGGCCAAACCCCTCACGATTTTGCTCTTCCCACTCTTGGAAAAATGCGTCTGAGGGAGAGAGGTATCTCCACCCCTTTAGGGCCCAGCATCCTACATTGGCACAATAGTTTGGATACCAGCTTTGATACCATTTGTAACATCCCAGACTAGATATTGTCCACTTTGGGTTGCCCCTAGGGCCAAACCTCTCATGGTTTTGCTCTTCCCACCCTTGGAAAAATACATCTTAGGGGGAGAGGTATCTATACCCTTATAAGGCATACTTAGTTCTCCTATCCAACCGATGTAGGATCTCACACTCTCCACCCCCTTAAGGCCCAACCTAGCTAGCATAACGGTTCAGGTACTGACTCTGATACCATATGTAGCAACCCAGACTACCCACCCATAAATATTATCCACTTTGGGTTGCCTCTAGAGCCAAACCCCTCACAACTTTACTCTTCCCACCCTTAGGAAAACACATCTTATAGGGGAGAGGTATCCATATCATTATAAAGCATATTTCATTCTCCTCTCCAATCGATGTGGGATCTCACACTCTTCATCCCCTTAGGGCCCAGTCTAGCTGGCACAATGGTTTAGGTAGCGGCTCTAATACTATTTGTAACAACCTAGACTACCCACCCACAGATATTATCCACTTTGGGTTGCCCCTAGGGCCAAACCCCTCCTAGTTTTGCTCTTCCCACCCTTGGAAAAACGCGTCTTAGGGGGAGAGGTATCCATGCCCTTATAAGGCATACTTTGTTTTCCTCTCCAATCGATGTGGCATCTCACACCAACTATTATTTTTAGTAAGATAATTATTCAATCATTTCTCCTTAATCATGCATAAGAGATTAAATTACTGAAATTAATTCTCAAGAGTTTTCACATCAATTAATCAATCCATTTTTTATTCTAGTTAAATTAGTTCAATTTTATTCAAATTGTGTAATTTTCTTTAAAGCCTTTACTTAAGAAATCGGGATAGAATGTTTAGGATTGCATTTTTTTTATTTTTTTAATCAAAATGAATTTGAGTGGACTAATTTCACCTCCATAAGAGACGACCTTGGGTAATAAACTGCAACTACCTCGTATATTTGCGAGTAGGATAGCCTAAGTATTTTTTAGAACTTATTTTAGCATAACAAGTTTTTGATGCCGTTGTCGAGGAGGTGTTTAGTTTTTGTACTTAATTTAATTTTGATTGTTTTGTCTGTTCGTGCATACATTTTTTGTCGCGTTATTTCATTGAGTCGATTTAGCAATTTTCGTTACTAATTTAGTGTTGTCTTCATTTTGCTTATGTAAATAAGGAGATCTTAGGAAAGTGAACTCGCCTTTTTAATTGATAACATAAATTAGATAAGAGGACCTCAAGAGGACTTTGAAGATAATCTCGAAGAACCCATGCCTGAAGATTAAGAGGTGAAAGGTAGCTAGTAATAAAGGAGTATGCCAGACTAGTAATTGGTATAGCCACTTTGTGTATACGTTTGGGAGAGGCAACTAGAAACTATGAATTATAGAACATCCACTTCAACATGCTATCATCGTTCTATGGGGTTCCTAATGAAGACCCTGTAAATTCCATTCAGGAATTCTACACCACTCTCCAGACATTCCCTTTGGATGGCCTAAATGAAAATCAATTAAGGATGAGTTGCTTCCCATATATATTGAAGGATCGGGCCAAGGCATGGTTAATGACCCTTCCATCCGACTAATTGACTACATGGGAGGAAGTCTACAACAAATTTATGGGAAAATTCTACTCCCATTAGAAGACTTCTAAGTTACAAACAATCATAGTTACCTTCACTCAAATGGAGGGAGAGTCATTCCACGAGGTGTGGGAACGTTTCAAACTTCTTCTAATACAGTGTCCACAACATCATTTTCCATTTCACATGTAGAACTAGTTCTTTTATGATGGATATTGACCCAACAATGTCAGTACATGGTGGACAATGTAGCAAGAGGAGTTGTGGTAGAGAAGACCGCCGAAGAAGCATATGAAATCTTTAAAATGTTGGAGGCCAATTCTCAACAAAAGAGTGTGAGATGGAAAAAAAATTAGAGTTTATAAAGTTAGTTCAAATCAAGAAATGGCTATGCAATTGGCTGAATTGAAAAAGCATGTAAAAATGCTAACTATGAGACTACCCCAAAACATTCCAAATCAAGAGGTATGTGATGTATGTGGAACTTATGGTCATGAAGCTAATGTTTGTTTGCATTCTTTTGAATCTTTTGCAAATGTGAAAGAACAAGCGAACTTAGTTGATGGTTTTCAACCAAGGGTGAGAAATGATCCATTTTCATGCACCTATAACCTTGGTTGGAGAAACAAACCCAATTTTTTTTGTGGAAGACAAACAATCCACCAATGCAACCCTAACCACAATATCAAAACTTTTAGAGGCAAAACTAGTTTCAGGGATAATCCTCAAATCAAAATCTACCTAGCAAGCCTTCTTTAAAGGAAAGTCTAAATGCATTTATTTAGGTAACAACTCAAAATCAAGAAACAAACAATAAGAGATTCGACACCATGGAAGCATCTATAAGCATAATTAAGACTCAAGTAGGGCAACTCGCTGCTTAAATGCGCAACAATCAAAAAGGGAAGTTACCCAGTCAACCTGAGCAAACCTAAGTAGTTACTATTCTAAGAAGTAGTAAGGTGATTGATAATGATGTTAAGATCCCTTTTAATCTATTTAGTGTAGGTAATCAAGAGGAGGAGGGCCTCACTAATGAAAAAGGTGAGCGTAATGAAGAAAGCAATGGGCATGATAACGTTTCAAGTCACATTCAAAAAGGTGAAAAATTGGGACATGCAATTGACTGTAATGAAGGACCAAGATTGCATAAGGCAACTAATTCCTATAGACCACCAGTCCTCTATCGAAACCATCTTAAGGACTCAAAATAAGATAATCAATTTTATGATCTATATAACATGTTTTCTAAAGTTAATATTAATTTGTCTTTGTTAGGTGAGATCAGGAACATTCCAACTTATCTGAAGTTCTTCAAAGAACTAAGCACCAAAAAATGGAAGTTTGAGCCAAACGAGAAGGTGATAGTTTTAGAAGTTACAAGTACAGTGATTCAGTAGCAATTACCCTCTAAATTGAAAGATCCAAGGAGTTTTCTTGTGTAAGTATCAATGGGTAACAGTGATGAGGTTAAGGGTATGCTTGACCTTAGAACAAGTATAAAACTTATGCCTCATTCTAGTTATGAGAAACTGGATCTAGGACAGTTAAGACCTACCAATATGTGCTTGCAATTATTTGATAGGTTAATTCATTATTTGAAAGGAATAATGGAAGATGTGTTAGTGAAGGTTGGAGGATTGATTGTTCTCATAGATTTTGTGGTCTTAGACATGAGGGAGGTTAGGGAGTAAGGGAGGGAGCACATTATACACCTAGGGAGGCCTTTTATGGTCATTGTCAATACCTTGATTGATGTGAAGAACATGAAACTGAGCATGACTATTTTAGGAGAAACAGTAAAATTTTCATTCTTTAATGTTAAACACATTCCTACTACTACTGTTTGTGAAAATTGCTCTCTTATGGATCCATTTAATTATGCAAACCTTGATTTTACATTACAGGAAGAAGAAGAAAAGAAGTTGGGATTGGTGAAAGAAATTGATAAGTGCTGTCAATTGCTAGATGATGCAACTAAGGGAGAGTGTTGACAAATTCTTGGAGAAAAATCATAATGAAGAGAAGAAAGTAGTGGAATCACTTTGAGCGATCCACCTTGAGCATGACGGTTGAGGTGTCCAGCTAAAAGACATTAAAGAAGTGTTAAATGGGAAGCAACCCATATACTTTTTATTTCGTTTTTCAATTATTTGTTTGTTATCGCTTTTTAGTGAAACTTGACTTAGTTTGTTTGCTTTAAGTACACAGGCCTACTTTTCAATCTCTTCTATTTGTCTTCCTCGTAGTAGTTATCCACTCTTTGATGTAGGATGCTATGCTCTACACCTCATCAACGCAGCCACCACCCACACTTTTATATTGCATTTCTATCCTTGTTCTTATTATTATTTTTACTACTTATTAGTTTAATTTCTTTTAGTTTAAATGCTTGTTCTTGTTCATGTTATTTTGTGTCTTATATCTCTCTTTTACTTTTTTGTATCACATTAGGAACAATGTGATATTTAAGTGCGGGGGGAGTATTAGTTAAAAAAATTATTATTTGTGTGTTGTGTGTTTGTTTTCCCATTTAATAGTTAGAGATGCATGTTCATTAAATGAACTCAATTTGGATTAGAAATGCATAATATGAGTTAATGGGTATACTTGCATACTTAAGCTGATTAACTTGGATTCAGATTAAAAGGACATTAGCTTGTTGTGATGGATGAATGAAACTTTTCATTTGGTAAGAATTTGAGCCCTTTTGAAATACTTAACACCAAATTCAAGTATTCTTTACTAAGAGTGTTCTTTCATGACTAAAGAATGCTTGCAAATACTAGTGAAGATCACATAATCTTACGCAAATATTGAAATGATGAGGACAATTAGGATTTAACCTTTTTGCTTAAAAAGCCACTATAATGTTACTGTTAGTGAGCCCCATTGAGCTTAACATGAAACCTTTTCTTGCTTTAAACCCAAATTACAAGCCTTTGCCTTAATTGTTTATCCTCTTTGTTGTACCTTTCATAAGGCAAGTTGAGCATTTCAAATGATATTCCTAGGTTTAGAGAGTAATTGTTTGAATAAGTGTGGGGAATCATAGCATATAGTTTGGCTATTGCATTAGGAATGGGTATGGATGTAGTAATTATCTCTCTTCTATATTTTTCTTTTTTTGATTTCCTTGTTTTAAATAAATACATAAATAAAAAAGAAAGAAATAAAAAAGAAGAAGAAGAAGAAAGACACTAAAAATAGAGAGAAATAGGAAAGAAACAAAGGAAAAAGAAGACAACTAGAAAATGAAAAGAAGAGGAGAGATGTAAAAATGGGGAGTGTTAACTTTGTTAAATGAGATGAAAGAATTGAGTGTTTTATGGTTTATTGTTCTGTATTATTTTAAATGCTCAATTTGTTTTGTGGTTTTAAACTACGACTTTCCTTTTTCCTACCCTTAGTTCGACCCCATTACAAAAAAAATAAAGATCTTCGGATTGAGGTTTGTGTTTGATATGAGTGGTTTAGATTGGATTGATAAGCAAGCTTATAGTAGATGCCTTACATGAAATGAACAATGAGTGAATATATCCTACCTTTGAATGCTTGAGATGATGGAGAGTAAAGTGAGTATCTATCACACTTGCTAATGGTCTTTGAGCTGAAGTACTTGTTAATTTTGCCTAAGAATGTGGAGAATAGTCTGGTCATGGAGTATTGTGAGTTTCAAGTTCTTAGATTGTATTTATTGAAATGATCGTTGATATCTTTGACCATTCCCACATTATTTGGGAACATTGTTATTTACATTGTTTGTTCTTATATAGTCTAGTATTCTTTATTTTTCTTAAGGACAAGCATAATTTAAGTGTAGGGGAATTTTTGTGTCTAATTTGTATTGACTTTACTTGCCTTCATATCTTAATTTTGGTTATAAATTCTTGTGTTATGATCCAAATGGGAGATGATTTGAGTGAAACTAGTATGAACATTGCATGCATGTTAATGGGATTATCTTATTAATATTACATGAAAAATTAGAAGAATTATGCATGAAAGGATGAAATGAGACATTATCAATGCATACAACTAGTTAATTCAAGACACCCATAAAGATGGAAGTCATGGGTGTGACAATGGGAGTCACACTTATGACTCCTATGTCACGGGTGTGACAATGGTGGTCACACCCATGACCACATCATACACACCTGTGACAAAAATTTCTTTAATTGTCTAACTTATTACATAGCAACTGCAGGTTTGAGGGCTCAAAAGCCTAAGCCTAAAATGAGACTACAAATAGAGAGAAGAGAGGTTGATGGCTGCAGGACTCATTTTTGGGACACTCTGGGAACGCAAAAGAAAGAACAAAGAGAAGGTGTGGAGGCAAAGAACAAAGAAGAGAACAAAGAGTAGTCGGGTGACGTGAAGAAGAAGAACAACAAATAGGTGAAAGCAAAGTTAGCATTCGGTCGTCTGGGTGATCATCAACCAAAACCAAAGAGTGAGAGTCAAAGAAAAAGGTTTTGGATTGGTTGGAGACCACTGCAACTCCCTTATCCGATCCTTCTTTACTGATTTTATTCCTATCTGTTGCATTATTGCTTCATTATTTTATTGGATCAGTACTATATTAGCTTAACCGATTATTACTATGTTAGCTTTTGATAGTTCATTTTGGATATTCACTTAGTTTATTGCTTTAATACTTCTCTTATACTTATAAAGATAGGATTGAAATATATGGAGATGATGAATCTTGTTTATTCCATGATGGGTTGATCTCTTTTTCTTAAGAATTAATATAGCTACTTTAGTCAAATATGCATAATTGAGTTACTGTGTTGTTGTCTTATGTTTGCTATAGTTTTTGCACTAAATGATGGAAAAGCATGACCAAACTTTGCATCATTTTGGTATTGAACGAAGAATCGAGAGAAGAAGTTTCATATGGAACGAGAAACTATAGACGCTTAGGTCAAGAATTAGAAATATATTAACGTAAGTGGTAATTATTAGTAGAGTTTCCATAATTAATTCAGATGATAACTTGTCGAATAAGAAAGTTACACTTAGTTTATCATTCGACTTAATCCCTAATTGTTAATTTTAGTAAAACAATTATCCAATCATTTGTTCTTAATCATGCATAAGAGATTAAATTAGTGAAATTAGTTATTAAGAGTTTCCACATCGATTAATCAATCTGTTTTTTCTTCTAGTTAAATCAGTTCACTTTTTAGTCTAATTGGTAATTTTCTTTAAAGCCTTTACTTAACAAATCGGGATATAATGTTTAGGATTGCATTTGTTTTTTTTTTGTCAAGATTAATTTCAGTGGATCAATTTCACCTTCGTAGGAGACGACCCTAAGTAATCAACAACATCTACCTCATATACTTGCCAGTAAGATAGCTTAGGTATTTTTAGAACTTATTTTGGCATAACAAGAAACCATGATTTCACCCCAATATCCATACCCACTCACACTCAAAGCATCATATCAAGTTTGGTCTGTTTTGTCAATAACCTAGAGACCTTTTTCTTTATAACAGAGGCTAGATAAGTTATAACGGTCTTTACAAAGATGTTGGGTTCTTTTATTCATTCAGTTTCTGAAGATTGAGAGTATTCTAAGTGCGTTACTTTGGTCTATAAGACAAAACATTCATTGGTAAAATCCTAATGTTAACATTAATGCAAATCAAAGTGTCATAATTATGCTTTGATATCACACATAAATTTGACGTTATAATATTCTAAACAATATTTCAAGTCTAGACTTCTCCCAAGATCATCTATAACACAATTAATTCAACTCATTCAATTAGAATTCATGCTATAAGAGAGAATGAAATACTAACCTTGATATATGCTTAATATGTGTCTACAATGATAGATCGTTAATCTTTTTATTACAAACTCCTTCTCTATTAAAGAAGATTATCCACTCTCTCCTTTTGCTTTTTTTTCATTCTTTTCTAATGGTGCAAGAGCATATGTTTCTCTTTTGGTAACTATTCACTTGAATGAAGGTAGAGAGAAAAGTTCTTTTAATTATATTAAAACCTTAGTGATTCTAATGTTCTATACAAGTCCAATAACCTCACATTATATTAGAATCAACTCAAGTAATATGGGCCACACTTTTATGATTATTAAATCAATCTAACATAATGATCTACTAAGTTAAAAGTTCTAGAGAGTTTTTTAGGAGAACATTATGTATGGATCGCTTTACTGATAGATTCTTTTTGTTTTTTCATGTAAAACTTTTGTAGTTAATCCTTCTTATTAAGAACGAAATTGGCAGATTACTTTTTTCTATGAAAAAAATTTGAGAAAATGACATTTTTAATTAGATTTTAAATTGAATATTTTACTATTTTTCAATTGAATGCTCCAAAATTATAGTCTTTTTTTTAATGTTAACTACTTCTTTTTGAAAATAATTTTCCCAAGAGTATTTTATTAGGTAGAACGAGTCCATAACAAATCTTGTTCACCTAATGGCTAATGGAGTAATACCAAAAACAAATTATTGGGAAGACAGCATACAGAAGAATGCCCTCCTAGTATGTTGATGTATACAACAGAAACCATTTGTGGACAAATACCCCCGTTGTGTTACATCCGTCACTACCAAGGGTTATATATAGTTTCTATTTAGTTATGCTTCAAAGTAAAAGAAGCCGCAACATATAGAGCGCATGCGATCAAAGTTGCAATGGTGGTGGTAATTGTGGGCAATTTCCCTTTATCATTCCTGAAGATGATGGCTTCATAGATAGGCCAAGAATTCAGTGTCCCATATCCTGCTAATAACATTTGGATCAACAGTCCTTCCATGTTGCTTCCAACAGAAAATTGGAGCATCCCCCAAGTAAAAGAGGCTAAGTTGATCAGTGCGGCCATTGTTAGGGACACGAACATAGCTGAATGTGTTCCAAATTCAAAGATCCCCTGCTCGTATCTTTTGCTTTGTTCTTGTTCTATTACTTTGCTTGTGACATTGAAGCCAGATGCTGAAATGCCCAACACCTTTAGCAAGTACTCAATTGAACCTAGAAGGGAGCTTGAAAGGCCCTTCACCAGCCACATTCGTTGATCATTCATCCACTTTCGGCACGTTCCTCCAACTGAGACAAAATCTATCAAATCCTGGGCATACGATCCTAGGAATAGAAACACATACATAAGAAACCATGGTTCTGAGACCTGCAAGTATTTATATTGTGTCAATCACCACCTTGGGAAACGAAACTGTTATTACAAATAAGGGATATGATTCATGCAAGAAAAAATATAATTATTCTTGTTGAGTTTTGCATACCTTCGGGAAGATTGGGACGTTATTCAGAAGAGCCAACTGGGGAAGAAAGGCGTATATAGCTACTGGGATTGACCAAAGAGGCCAGAATGCATATTCAGCATAAGCCAAAGCCATACATGGCGTCAGATGCCTGAAACCAAAGGTTAGTGGACTGTACTTTGAAAACCCCACTTCAAGGAGACCAACGGCCCATCGTTTTTGTTGATTTAAAGAATCCACCAAACTAAACGGTGCATCCCCCAAAAATGCTGTTCTCTCAGGATTGCAGAACATGGACCTCCATCCCTCACAATGCAGCCTATATCCTGTGTAATAATCCTCGACCAGTGAACCATATCTATAACCTATCTGCACATATTTTAAAATGCTAACTAGTTCAAATTCCAATGTGAACATAACGCGTAAATGACTGAAAAGGAAAAATACTGAACATTGAATAATGATCTTGCCTCGCTGCCCCACTTAGTTTTGTTCTCATAGTCGCAACCGGCAACTTCGTGTGCCAATGTCATAGTTTCTATGGACCGCAAGTGCTTGTTAACAGCATTGTCTGGTCGCAGTTCACGGAATTCCGGTGAGAGAATGCTCGACGGGTCTCCGAAAAAGGCTCTCCGAGAAAAGAAACACCCCGTTCCGAAGTGATTACTACCCATCAAGCCGTCATATCCCCTCGGATTAATTTCGAACAAACGTTTGAACTCACCAGCATAGATATCGCTCTTGTTAACCCCTTGAAACCTCTGAGGAAACTGAATGAAAGCATACTGGGAAAGAATTTTAGGATCGGAATAATAACAGAGCATACGGAGAGGCGTTCGAGGGTCGTTTGAGTACATGTCACAGTCTAGTACCAAGATTATTGGAGCATTTGTCATGAGAGCCGACACTCGAAGCTTCAAAAGATACGGGAAAATAAGATTAACAAGGAGATAATGTGAAAAAAAAAATAGAAGTTATTACTCGTATAGTATTGAAATAGCAAATACCAGGGCATTTAGAGCACCAGCTTTGAAGTGGTGATGCCAGGACTTGCTTTTCTCTCTGGATACGTACACAAGATTTGGCATACATTGGCCAACATTGTCGCTGTCAGCGGTATTGTCTAATAAAACCTGCTCATAGTAATGTGACCTCATTATGAGTCTTTATACTTAATTTGAAGGATAACTGTTTGTACGCTGGTCTATAAATATCATTTTCAAGTACGAAGCTGTTCTAGTTTCCAGCCGTCAACCATGCATTATAACTTGCGACAAGAGACATAATGAGAACTAGAAACAGAGAAGGGCACGTGGAAAATTTAGACCTGAATGACGGCGGGATGATTTTGTCGACTGAATTGATCGGTCCATTTGCTAAAAGCCTCTCTTTCGTTGTCATTACTTACATACTCATCAGCAACCTTTCCCGTCTCTACCGCATGTTGGATCCTTTCTTTCATGTTTTCATACATTGTCTGAATTATAGAGGGTGTCAAACTCCGCCACTTGATTGTTTGCCAAAGAAAATAACAACGTAATAACTTGAAAGTAGTATTTAACAACTTTTACCGATATACTGAACATTAAAAATGAAACCTGCCTACCAATTAAATTAACGAAGTAAAAGCAATACCCTAATTATTAACTGTATAATTGTTTCTATTAGATTTAATCAATGAAAGAGTTTAACTTATTTTTAGCTCAGCAGACCAACTCATAAAGTATCAACTTTCTCTAGCAGTAGTTGCCAGCATTTCCACATCATGATGTACTGATCCAGGCCCTGCTACGCCTCACGCCAGATTTCTACAGTTGCATAGGCATCATTTAATTGCTTACTCATCTATTGCTGTTCTCCTATCCTTCCTACAGCTCTTCTTAGATCAGTCTCCTTTAATTCTCCAGATTGCGATTAATCAATTGATCCAGACTTAATATTTTTCTTGTTGTTACATCTAATTAAAGAGATTTAGAAATAAATATACTTTTTACTCTTTGCTAAGAAATAGAGAGATAGAAAGACATACAGAAATAGGGAATAAGTGAAAAAATTAAATTAGAGAGAAGATATTAAAAATTACAATTTTCTAATTGATTTTTTATTCTTGATTACATATCTATACATTAATAAATAACAAAGTTGAGTGACACATGACATTTCAAATTTTTGACGGGGGCTACTTGAGAAAGTGTTATACGGCAGCCCAGATAATTAGAGTCAGTAGCAAAACAACTTCCTGAGACACTAGTAGAGTGACCTTTAGCCTAATATTAAAAAAAAAGGTAGAATTACCTTAATTTTCTGAGTCTCTGGCGAGGAAGGATAGTTTGATTCGAAGTATGCGTTAGGGCTTCTCTCTAATATGTTGTTATCCCTGCAAAAGGGTAGCCAGTAACGAGCGAATTTAGCAGCTTCCATAAAAGCAAAGAGGGTCAAATTGGAGCCACCGTCGTCTGATACAAAGACTGAGAGCTTCTCTGTTGGATAATCATAAGCCATTACCGACAATGCAGTGCTCACTACACTCATTGGCGGTTCCTTGTACGGATCCGCCGTGCATATGAATATGTCTAAAGCTGGATAATCACTTCGTTTCATGACCTTATGGAGGTTTTCCGGGAACTCCTTGCGAAGGACTGTAAACACCCGCAAGCCCACACTTGTAGACCACATGAACGCAAGAAAAATGTCGGATAACAACAAAGACATGTTTATAGAGAAGGAGACTAGGGTTGTGAAGCTAAGAAGTGCTTTTGCATGGAAATAAAACAGTGCTACGATTGCGCTACCGTAAACTGCCGCGAACACAAGGTAGAAGGTCCCGAGGGCAGAGGGCTTAAGTGTATGAATAGCGCCATCGGTGGTGAATCCTCCTGGACCCTCCATTATAGTTTTTGACGATTTGTGGATGTTAGATACCTGACCAAACTACTATTTATAGTAAAAATATTTGATAAAAAACAAAGGTTAGCCGTTTAAGATATGTGATGATAATAATGTCAATGGTCCAAATTAACTTCCAGGAGTAATCTCAAAAGTAGACAATTATCTTTGGATTGGTATGCACATTTCTGCATATAGATGGAGTGAGACAAATTACTGGAGGACCCAATTGATATGTACATGACCTTAAGTCATTAAAGAAAGATACATGTAAATTACAAACTCATACATTAATTTTCCAAAAACAATATATTAAGCCTTAAATGCATATCAAGTGTACCTGTCACCACTTATTAGTGACAATACAAACTCAAGATTTATCAATACATGAGGAAAGGAAAAATTTTTGTAACTAACAACTTGTTTGCATTGGTCATTATCAATATTATAAATAGAGAAAATAAAAATTTTAATTTAATAATAATGATCACTACTAACTACTAATAATAATCATCTACATAGTCCTATAAAAATTTAAAGATATTAGTTAAGAAATATATTTTATTAAATAATTAAATTTTAAATGTTTAATAGTCCACAATCTACAAATGTAATGGGTCTTATAGTCGTTCCCTTATAATAAATTTATAGGAACAAATAACGCTAGTATGAAAGTAAATTAAAAAACACTTTTAAAATAAACCAAAGTAAAATATAATATTTTTGTGAAAATGAAAAAAATCATAATTAATTTTATATTATTTGGAGGACTGGTTTTCAATTCAAGAATAGTCATTGAGAGAGTAGTTTTTATTTCTAATTCAATTACCTTGAATTTATTAGAAATGAAATGTCTTCAATTATCTTAGATAGAAGGGGAACTTTTGAAATTAAAGAACATACAAATCAAAACTTTTAGATATTACTGTGTTAAAGTAAAGTAAAGTAAAGCGGTGGGTCGATTCGCAGTTGTCAATTTGGACTTGTAAGTAAGGGGAACAGAATATTTTATTTAAGGAAGAAGAGATGGGAATAAAACAAAGACTTCCAAGTTGCATTCCTAAAATAATGGAGTCACCGAGCTGGCTGCAAGTCACGCCAACTGAAGTGATGCAATCAGTTACAACAGACGCTTTGTCCTCATTCTCCAGGACGGATTCATCCGGACTAATAATAAAAGAAATCTGAATGAGCGTCTCTCTCGCACCAATTAATGTTTACGACAAGTGCCTTACCTCCTTTCCCAGTTATCATGAGTAGGAATGTCGTCTTTCTTTCTAATTGGATATCGCAGTTATCATGAGTATGAATGTCATGTTTCTTTCTAATTTGATATTCATGAGTATGAATGTCGTCTTTCTTTCTAATTTGATATCATTCGTACACCTGTGCCATTTAGTTCAAAACCCCTTTCTCATTAGTTTTTAATCAAAATTATTGATAAAAGTGGCAATTTGATAGTAATTTCCGATGCTACCATTTTATGTAAATGTTTTGCTTAGGCTAATCATCGGATAGATAGCTGCTAACCATCTGATAATGCATTGGCAGGCATGTTTTGTCACCATCTGGCTTCAACTTGTTATCCCTTATAAGTTTCCTTGTCAATCATTCCAACGGGATAAAGCTGAGAGTTACAAAATGCAATGACTTTGGTGTATAGTACAAGTCTACATGCGACGTGTGTGGTGTGAATTTTTAAGATATGTAAGCGAAAATAATGTGAATATTTACATATTTTGTTATCCATATACATGTGTGTGAGCAAAAGCTCCTTATCCTTTTAAATGAGCAGCTAAAATTTTCGATACGCCAACAAGAGGCCTTTTTTAACACTTAAAACTCCTACCATGTTACAGGGTTCTTGAATATTAAAATTTTACTTAAGCAAGCAATCAAAGTCCTGGCGATTAATTATAGTAACTTTATTAAAACTTTATCATAGGCTTAATAAGTATTCGACCCACATTAATAAAGTGTTATCCTGCTCACTGAACTTACAACCCATTTGACTAGATATTTTAGTGAGTCATTTTATTATTTTTACACTTGGTCAAATTTTAATTCTTCTTAGTCTTAACTTAAAATAAATATCCAATAGGAATTAAAAATTTCAACATTCTCCTGTTTTGACAAAAACTAATTATTTTCTGTAATTAAAAAATAATAAAGATTTCAAACTTTAAATTCAATTTAATACAAAGTTATTGAAAGCTCACCATTTAGTTTCGTAAGACTTTCAATATCAAGGTATCACAAACATGTACCGTAGACCCAATATAATCATGTATATATAATAACTTTACTAACATGAATGAGAAAATAGAGTGTGATAAATAACAATAGTAACCGTATGTCATGTTATGTATCATGTCTCGTTTATCATACTTAATTTCACTAAAATTTATGGGAAATTTATTTTTCTTATTAAATAAAAAACTGCAATAAAAAAAACATGTTTCGATCGCTGTATGCTAAACTGTACTAGAAAAAACTTTTACAGGATTAAAACTTTGTGCCCCATTTCTAATACAAACTCATATATGAATTTATCTCAAATTATCTTTATATATCAACAGACATCGTATCATAGTCAAACTATATATATATATATGCCTAATGACTAGAAATATAAGATTAACACAAAATTTAAGACTTTTACTTGTATTATGATTATACAAAGCAATTTATATGATTGATAGGAAGATGATGATCATCAACAATGTAAATAATCAATGTTGTTATAATACATGAAAATATAATTGTATCTAGAGAAAAAAATAATTATCCCTAACTAAAATTGTCAAAGGACTTTAGTAGAACCCTACTATAGCTATGTATCTAAAGGTGATTGGATGATGATCTTTCGTTAGCAGATCAACCAACATATGCTCAGTTAAAATGTGCTCTATAACGATGTCACCATTATGTAAAAACTCCTTAAGGTGCAAATACTTAACCTCCAAATGCTTATAATTTGTGATATTCTTATTGTTGTTACTAAACAACAAAGCAAAAAGATTATCATAGTATAGTCAGATGGGCCTACCTATTAGATCAACCGTAGATAATTAGAAAATCATGTTTCTTAACTAAACTACTTGTGGAGTAGCCTATAGTATAAAAGGTCTAAAGTGTTTACTTGACACTTTTCCATGAAACGAGGCCATCTATCAATATCAAAATATAACTAAATATGGGCTTCTTATCATTTTGAAACACAACAAAATCTGAATATATATAACCAATCAAATATAAACTCTCAACTTTCCTAAATGTCAACACATAACCCTTTTTTTCTTGAAGATATTTCAAAATTAGTTTGACTGCATTCCAATATTCTACAACAAAGGTTTGAAAAGTACATACTTAGCAATACATCAACGAATGCAATGTCTATTTTAATACACATATGGGCATATATCAAGTTGTTAATAATACCCCAGAATAAGGAACGTTCTTTATGACCTCTATGACCTATTTAACTTATATCCGTTATATATCTATGTAAAATCAATAGTAGATGGCTAAATAAAGCTAGACATATTCCAGAAGTATCAATCTCATAAGGAACTAGTATTAAATCCTATTAATTTTAACTAAACAATGAAAAAGAGAGTTAAATTATAATCATTAAACTAATAAACTGATTAAAATAATGTAAATAAATTAATGAAAGCAAAGTAAATAAATGTTAGGAATTCATGGCTCACTTATATAGATATTTAAATATTATACACAATTAATTATGTATGTTGAACTAACTATAAATGCTCTCCATCAAGCTATATAGGTATATCTAACTAAGTAACTACTATCCACTAATGCATAGTTTAACCCATCCAAATTCATTAAGTATAGCTATTCTATGTAGTTATCACTAAATTCTAGCATATCATGTAGCATCCCGTTACCGATGTGAGGGCATATCGGTAATTTGGATGGATTGAGTAGTGAGTGCATTCATAATTGTATTGCACGTATAGTTTGCCTCTGCTTCAGTGATAAATGAGTTAACTGCACATGCATATATAGTGGCATGCATTCATGATTGTTCCAGTATTTTAAATTGTGATTAGGAGTTGAATTGTGAATTTTGAGATAATTGAGTTAGACATGCTTATTTGAGTTTGGAAAATCAAAGTTGAGTGGAAATTGAGTTATTGAGAATTAAGCGATAATGTGAATTGAATAGTTAAATCTGATGAATTGTGATTTG
>JANZLD010000236.1:52569531-52580919 GCA_026413575.1 Erythroxylum carthagenense
TTATTAATAATTATTAAATTAAAAATTAAATTAAAATTGTGATTATTATTTATTATTATGATTTTTGGAGACAGGGTAAAAAACATATAGTACAACTTTATAATATGACAATAGACTATTTTTTAATTTTAAAAAATTTAGAATTATTTTATAAATTTAAAAAATTACCTACAACAATACTCGGTATTAACTGGTACTGGTATAGTACCGTACTAGAACTCAATCTGGTACAAATCCGGTACATATATATAACATTGGTTGAAGAGGAGGTAGAGTTTTATAAAAAAGTTGTCGTAAAGTTCAAAGAGAAGGAAGGGCTAAATTGGCTAATATATTTTTAGATTAAATTCCTAAAGAAAGTAATCTAAATACCAAGGGGATACTGGGATTTAGAATCCAAGTAAAGTGCTACTATTTTTCCTAGATTGGGAAAGTTTTTACTTTCCTAACTACTCAAAAAAATAAACCAAATGTAATAATATAAATTTTAAGAAAAAGATTACTTTGCCAGATAAGAATCCATGCCAATCAAACAAGGCTTAAGAGTAAAGTGATTTTCTCAAACAAGCTTGAACTAATTGAATTTAGGGGGATGATCTTTGATTAATTATCTACATAAAATATTGGAGAAGATTTACTAGAGTTATGGATCCATATTAAATCGCCCTTTTCTTTAGGCTAATGGGGATAGTTAAGGAAATGAGATAGAAAAAACCTTTTAATTCTATTACCATAAAACTAGTTACCTCCTTAATAGTTTCACTAACATTAGTCATCTCAAGATAAAGAAGCCTAAGATTTTGATAGTTCGAGTGTTTATATAAAGGCCTCATATTACCCTAATTGTCATGCTAAAGCCAAGTTTTGTTTTCCATTTCTAACCAAGCTCGTAATATTTGAAACAACCCATTCTTTGGCTTGAGAATGGATAAGCATCCATGAGGTGTCTCTTTTAATCTTAAATGTCCAAAATGTTTTGTTCCTTATAATGCTCATGTACCTATTTAACCTAAAGGGACTCTTTTTAAAGTCATATTCAAAGTTTCTTAGCTAGGAGCACCTTTTACTTCACCTTAATCGAGTGGAATCTCAAGCCTACCTTTATAATAAGAAAAATGTTTCCCATCCTACCTTTGCATAAGGATTTTTGTGTATTTCCTTTGTCTAAAGAAGGTTCCTGATGAGTCTTTCTATATCCTTGTAAAATATATGATCAACACAATACACATACATATTGCTAAGCATAAAGATTACAAGTTACAACCTTCTTATAAATGATAATGATATATTGCATTAGTGACCAATTTTATTCCTTATCATATGTTAGAGTCTTTGAAATATTGGTTTAGGTAATTGGCATATCAAGGTAAGAAGACATTTTCAAAGGCAAGTTAAAGCTATTAGTAAGTCCTTATAATATATGAGTTGCATCACCTGAGAACATTATACAGTTATTATATTTATTGAATTTTAAGCTTAATAACTCATTAAACTCATCCATGGATCTAGTAAGATAGGAGAGTGATTAAATTAACACTACAGAAAAGCATAGTGTCGTCTGAAAAAGAAGCATTATTTATCCTAAATTTCATTTTTCATGGAATTTAAACCTGGGTTCCTGTTAAATATTGTGAAACTAATTAAGTAGGCACCTTAACACAAGTTGTAAAAAAGTAAGGGGAGAGGAATCACTTTACATGATCCCTCTAGCCTTTTTAACACATGTAAGGCTTCTCATAAATGAGAAAACTATAAGAGTGAGTTATAATGCATTGACTTATCCAAGATATGAACAAAGAGAAGAAACCAAAGGCCTCTAGGGAGTCAAGAATGAACTTCCAAACCATTGATTCAAAGGACTTTTAAAGGTCAATCTTCATTGTAAATTCAAGCCTGAACCCTTTACATGGTAATTAGTAACGAATTCTTGGACTAGAAGGATGTTGTCACCTATGAATCTTTTATAAATTAAGGAAGCTTGGGTATCATTGATGAAATAAGGGAGCACCAGTTTCAATATATTAGCAAGGATTTTGGCAATTATCTTGTTGAAATTATTATAGCAAGCAATATTCCTAAAAGCCCTAAGGAATTAGGAGTATCAACTTTAAGGATCAAACACAAATATGTCCTATTATGGTAGAAACTTAGTATCAGAGAAGAAATGTAGAATTGCTTTATAAATATGAGGCTTTAGAATGTTCTGACATCTTTGGAAAAGTAGATGTTAATGCCACCTTGTCTTGATGTTTTGTTAGGGTTAAAGCTGAAGAGGGCTTTCTCAATGTGAACTTTAGAAAAGTTTTGATGAGAAGCTCACAATGAGAACTTATGAAAATTAGGAATAAAGGAGCTTGGAAATAAGATTAATAAGTATCAGGAATCTTGGAAGCCCAAAAAATTGCTTTAATAGTCAAAAGTATGATCTAGTAGGAGTGGTTAATGGCTAATTAAGGAGCCATCCTAAAGTATTAACAAGGTGATTCTATTGACATTTCTACAAGATAGTAACATTTGATAGAAATACTTGCTGCTGTCAATAGCTTCTTTAAACCAGAGTATCCTTTCTTTCTATTGTAGAATGGAACAATGGTTTTCCAATGCAATTAATTAGTATCTCAATGCCTCCTTCTCACCATACCTAGTATAAGATAGTTTGTCTAGTTATTTCAACCTCAAGTTCAATATCATATTGAGAGTTAGGTTTTAATCTTTAGAGTTATCTTAACTTCCCTAAATTTCATACGATATTTCTAAAGCTCAAAACCAAACACTTATAAGATTATTTCTCAATAAATAGCCTCATGAAATCCCTATGCTTCATTGAGAAAGTTATTAAAAAAACCTGAAAGGAGAAGCTCTTTTTGCAATTTGAAGATAGAATATATTTCTATATAAATAAGTGATCAAACATAAGGGCATTGCTAAGATGGCTTTATTATTGGGAAATTTTTGTAGTTAGTTTTAATTGGTTGTAGCATAATCTAGCCTTTTCCTCGTAGAATAATAATCCTCTTGTTTATTGTACTAGGTAAAAAGGTAGCCCTCAGATTTAAGAGCAATGACTTGAAAGCTAGAGATGCGTGATTTAAAATCATTAGAAGGGCTCTTATTACATCTAGTTCCTTCAACTTTTGAAGCAACTAGTGTACTATTAAAGTTCTCTAAGATTATCTAAGGTGAATTGATGCTATTATAAACATTTTTCCATAAGTTCCCTAAGACAACTCTTTGAAAAGCTAAGTTAAAAGCATATACAAAAGAAATCAATATAGGTCCAGTCCCTGCCCACATCTAAATGAATACATTGGTATGTTAGAGAGGACCTTAGTATTTGATCTTACTAAGATCTTAGCCACTGCTATTATTCCATTGAAATGAGCTTTACGGTTAGCAATGATCTTTCAACTTTTTATTTGGAAACTATGACTCCATGTATGCTATGAACCAACTAATAAGATTTTAGAATTTTGTACTTTTAAAGTTAATGGGTTCAAAGTTCATATCAATAGGTTAGAAATGGGCCGTTTGTCGAGGTTAAGGCTATCCAAATCTAGTTTACTTCGTTTGAACTCGAGTCTAATCGGAGTTTAGATGGCTTGAAACTTGTTTGAAGATTGAATCACGTAACTCCCAATCTAATTAAATCTAGCAACTCTTCTCCCTTGTTATCACTGTCTCTCTTCATCTTCAAATCCATAATCCAAATTCAAATATAGTCTTTATATTTATGAAATCAAAACTCTACTCCCAAATCATGGACGATCAATAATCATAACAAAATATAGGCTAGAGAATAGAGGAAACGAGTGGCATTTATCCATCTTTTTGATGGATTGCACTCCATTCATATGATACAGAGGTGATATATAGCTTCAAAAATTAAAGCTTAAGAGAAAGAAAAGAAGATCGAGTTGAATTGAAGGGGAAAAATAAAAAAGAGATAAGATACGACTAAAATTTGAGATAAAAAAAAAGAAAAAATTAAAATTAAATCATCATGTATATTAGTTATATTTTAAATTATCATGAAATTCAAATTAAAAATAATGTTAACTCATTAAAGTTGAATTTAATGTATGACCAAAAAAAGAAAAAGTTGAATTTAATGACTTAATTCCGTCTTTTTTCCAACAGTCACCTCTTGAAACTTTCAAACCTTAACAGCTAAGTAAAAGTGACCTCTTCAAGTCAAGTGTGAACTAATATATTGATCCTAAAATTGCCTGACCTTCTAGAATGGACAACTACAGGTACCGGTAAACAGTAAACATAGTGATAAACTCTCTCTCATGTCCCGGCTCTCTGAGACGACTCTTTTTCTTCTCCCCATCCCTAGCCGCCACGTCACCCACTCACAAGCGCGTTTCTGTAGTCGTCGCCCTCGTATTCCCTCGAATTAGAACGTCATAATTAGTTTTCTAATACACTTCAAAAGAAATGAAAAGCTCCACATCTTTGTATTGTATCTTTCTACCTTGACAAATCTACACGCTATCTTAAATGCCCTCTAACTTTCCGGGAAATTTCCTTCCACTCTTGTTATTTAACTGCTGCTTTCTCAACCTCGCTTCTCTCTCATCTTTCTGAAACTGAAACGCTAAAGCTCTCAACTTCGTTTCCTTTGCTTTGTTTTTCCTCCTGTTTCTCAGTTTCATATCTTGAAGTTCCCAGATCGTAGTTTTTTTTTCCCCTTTAAAGTGAAGTTTTGTTGAGAATGGAGAACAACCAACAGTCTTTTTGGCAGTTTAGTGATCAGCTGAGGTTACAGACTTCAAGCTTGGCGAATCTATCACTTAACGACTCAATATGGAGTAGTTCCTATGCGTCGAAGAAGCCAGATCAGAGGAGAAATTTCGATATCAGGGTTGGGGCTGAAGTAAATTCTGGCGAAAGTTTGAACCCAAAATGGTCTGACTTGAATGGTTCCAATTGGTCAAATTCTGGTGACAATTTGAAACCAAAAGGGTCAGAATTGAACCGTTCTAATGATGGTTGGAAGGTAGGATTTGTTGGTGGTAACAATTACGGGTTTGTTCCAATAGGTCAACATACTGGTGGATCTCAAATGAATGTTGGGATCAACGGTGGCTTCAACAAGGGTATCTACTCAAAGAACAACAATCTCAATTGCAACATTAATGTTGCTGTGAAGGGTTCCAAGAACAAGGTAGAGGATGAATTTGTAAGCAAAAGTGGGAAAAAGAATAACAAGAAGAGCAATAATGATGGTAATGATAATAAGGACAATAAGTGCTCTGTTGATAAGAGGTTTAAGACGCTGCCGCCTTCAGAATCTCTGCCTAGAACTGAAACTATAGGTGGTTATATCTTCGTCTGCAATAACGATACCATGCAAGAGAACCTCAAAAGACAGCTTTTTGGTATGTTTTTTGTTTCTCTTCTCTCAATTTGCATTTTTACTTTGCTACTGCTGTTCTTTAGAAGATTCTCCGTCTTATGATGAGAAAGTTCTGAACTGATGAGAAATTCGACCAAAGTGCTCTGCTTTCGGGTCCATGTACTTATTTCAATCCGTGTTATATGTTTCCTTAATGTTTTATTAGGATGGTTCCAACTATGCGACGGAAATTACTTTTGGTTGTTTGAAAATCTCATAGTTTATGTAGTATTATGGTGTACTGCTAAATCTAAACAATTGCTTGAATCTTATGCAGGTCTACCTCCACGTTACCGAGATTCAGTGAGGGCGATAACTCCTGGCCTGCCACTCTTCCTCTATAACTACTCCACCCACCAACTCCATGGAATTTTTGAGGTATTTACTCTACTATGTCCTATGCAACCTCAGGTCTATTAGGATCACTAAATTGTTCATAGGTTTAATTAGTTGCTCAAGGCATGTGAACTCAGTTTCAATATTTCCCGGGGACATCACTAGCAGAGGGAACATGAATTTTAATTTTAGTTTTAATTTTTGTGTTTACTTCTTCTAAGATTGTTAGTATTTTAATTAAACGCTGACTAATTGTATTCGATGGTCTCTGCAGGCAGCAACCTTTGGAGGAAGTAACATAGATCCCATAGCCTGGGAAGACAAGAAATGTCCAGGCGAATCTCGATTTCCTGCCCAGGTATGTATGTGCTTGGTTGATACTATGCACAGCTTCTGAGATATTATGTGGTTCTCTTATTTGACGTTGCTGGATCCGATTAGATTTGTGTATTAAACTTACTTTTCGCAGGTAAGAGTTGTTACTAGAAAAGTTTATGAGCCACTGGAAGAGGACTCTTTCAGGCCCATCCTCCATCACTATGATGGCCCCAAGTTCCGCCTTGAACTTAACGTGCCTGAGGTATTTTTATCTATACCATAAGTATTAACACTGTCTAGTTGGCCAACTCTTGAACTGAATTTTTTTGGTTTTTCAGGCACTGTCTCTATTGGACATATTTGCTGAGCAAGACTCTTGAAAATCTTTATCAACACAAGACACAGACATACACATATTCACATACCAAGTGAAGACAGTCGATACAAGGAAGTATACAAGTTATTGAGCTATATATATAATGCGTTAGCGCAACATAAAGAAAATCGGTTGTTACATAGGGAATGCATGTGGATGAGTGCAAGTCCTCATGATATGCCCAATTCTCTTTTTGTATCTTGAAGCTGTGGAGCTATAGATTAGTAATACCATACTAATGCTCATGAGCTTGTAATATTGGTAATGGAGTGTGTATGTAGCTTTCTGGTATTGTTGAACTAAACTGCTTGTTCATTTCCTACCCATTCTCGTCGACGCATGTGCAGACTTATTTGGCTCTTCCTATATATATATATATATATTTTTTCTGGCAAACCCAAAACATCGTGTCTCGATGGGAGTGTAGCTATGACACAACTCACAGTAATTTAGGAAGTTGAAAAATCTTTTCCCTCGTAAGTTTCTAAGTTAACTTTTCTGATAAATATATATACTATGGCAATATATAAACTTGGAAGACTTTATCAACATAGAAAATTGTTAAATTTGTGTTCACTTTAGGAAGTTGATTAATTCTTCATTATGCTACTGTGGTTAGCACAGGCATTAATTCTTCATTATGCTACCGTGGTTAGGCTTAGATGGAAAGTATCTTCTTATACATTTATATTTTGCCAGAAAGAGGTTGGGTAGTTCTCAATGGTATTAACCAATATATTGTATGAGTTTATTTTAATTCAAAAGTGAATGTTATCATCGAACTAAAGTTTTGACAATCATGTGTATTTGTTTAATAGTTATGAAAAACTTAAGGGAATGAACAGGTAAAACATTTGTTAAGGGTGAAAGTAAGCACGTCTTTTCATCGTCTAAATAACGTTCAAGCTATGCTTTTCCAGTATTGAATATGGTTTTTATACTGTAAGCCACCTAACAGTAATTGAAATACAATTACCAAAAATAAGGACATCAACGTAAGTGACCAAACAAATGGAATTCTTCGACAAAATGGCTGATTTTAGGCAAGAAAATTGCCGACAGACTAGGTGGTCGGTAATTGAAAACTTGGAATTCCGCTGCTGTTGCCAAATGCTTTAGTCAGTAGTCATAAGCTAATAATATTTCAAAGGGTAGTTAAGCTATCACCTATGAAACTTGAACACCAAAACAATGGGTGGTGCTCCGTCGTTTTCAACTTCCCACACCAACCCTCCAAGCCAAAAAGAGTTATGGACGACTTGCTCGCCACGGAACATATGAAAATAAAAATAATCTGACTGATTAAGGCATACACTGGACGCGTCAGACAATTGGAATTGTTTCAGCCTTTGATTTGGACTAGTTAATGATGACAATTAAGGAATAAACAAAACTAATAGTCTACATTTATTAGGTGAACTGGAGCTATTAACGTCAATTACGTACGTATAGATAAACCACCGCCGGAATTGCCAATTTTGTGTTGTCCGCTGCCGTTTAATTTAGGTTCTTCTATTTTACTGTAGAAATAAAAGTGTTTGATTCAAATGAGGTGAATTTAGGTCAAAACTACTATATGGGCTCATTTGATAAACAACTAATAAGCTGCTTTACAACTGATCAACCTAAATTAGAGGTTTGACTATATTAAAAAGCTAAAAATTTATTTAGTTATAAACTATCTGGGTTGACTGATTCAATCTAACTATCTGATTTTTTAAAAGTTCTACAACAGGAGCATTTGGATCGAACAACTGATTTAGCTATTTGGCCAATGACAATTGTGTCCTCATAACCAATCTACTATGTTCGGTCTCATTTCTCATAGGTTCTCTAGATTTTTCTCTGCTCTCACTTCTCCACCCTCCGACCCTCTTCAGCCAAATCTCTAACCTAAACCAACCCACCACCATGCTTTACCTAAAATAACCTCATCATCGCCATTTATACGTTCAGTACATTAAACCCAAATCTCATCATCGCTATACTCAACAAAAACCTGTTTCCTCTAGTTTGTCCTTCCTTTGGTTGTTGTGAAGTTTAAGTGGGTAGATGCATGTTCAGTGCAAGTGCTGAGTTATGTATGAAATTTTGGGTTTTGGAATGTTGGCCGAAGGGTAGTAAGAGAAGGGATAGAATGACAGTTGGGCTCTCCATCAAAATCTAGGTCACTGATGACGAGATTATGGGTCCTTAACCTGAGCCAGGTGAACCTTCGAATAAATAAAATCTTTTCTCTAACTCACCAAGTGAACCTTCGAAGTCTAAATTTTGTATAAAGATTTGATCCTTTCAACTTCTTGTTTCACCTTTTTGTGGAGAATGAACATAAGTTTTCAAATTTGCAAGTTTTATTACTTCAGTTTTGGTATGTAGTCTTTTGATTAATATATAATATGCCTGTTTTCAATAGATTGATGAACTTCTTATGCAATCATGCATTGTGAAGTCAACGAACAAAAAAGGGAAAACAGAAATTGAGTCTTTTGTGCATTTCTTGTAAGTTAACACTCTTTAAATTGCACTTGAAAACGCTACTTTTGACCTTTAATCTGAAATGAATTATTACAAACTGAAAATTTGATTGTAAAAATGAGTTTGTTATTGACATTAACATTAAACTATTGAGTTTGTCATTGACATTAAACTTAAATAGTCACTTCTTAGATTATCATTGAATAGGTTGGAATGCTCTTATTCATAAGTTGTTTCTGATAGTTTTCCGACTCAATGAATTGCTTTGTCCAAATTTGTTTACGAAGTTGTTTGGCTTGCATGAGAATCAAAGCAATGCTTGTAGTGGAGTTCATGAGAAAGTGGATCCTTAGAAGATAGCTAATCAACAAGGTAAGCACATATAACATTTTTTGATAGAAAGTTCACTTCTATTATGGCTTTTGATAAGGATACTCCTCCAATATTTGTTTTATGACCAATTTTTTTAGTGTTTCGATTTCAAATTCCTTTAGTGTTAATAACCATCTATTTTTTTTAACTTATACCTAAAAAATCCTGCTCTCTTCGTAGAGTCCTCTCTTTTGAATTTGCTTGAGGAAGGTAAACCAAATGAAAAACTAGAAAATAATTTGATAAATGAAACTCATGTTGCATTTTCAGTTGAAGGTATGATTATGCTGTCTTAAAACACAAAGACTATTTTTCTGCTAAACAACTGTTTAAAACTCATGTTAGATCTTTATGTTGCTGTTTTGCAAGTCAGATTTGGGTAAAGTGAGAGCAGAAACGTCTGTCTACTCTCCTCAACCTAACAGATAATTTTACTTTGTTGAAAATATGAGATTTAATGAAACTAAATCTGAGATAGAATTAGTTTCAATAAATGAAGTATGATAGTAGTTGAGATAAATTTGACTTTGTTGCAGTCATTACTATGTTTCTCAGATTTAGTTTCATTAAATGAAGTCTGATAGTAGTTGAGATAAATATGTATTTGTTTCAGTCTTTACTGTGTCAACCGAAGTATATTGTAGGTGTCCTTATCTGTTGTAGAAAATTGCATTAATTTCGTTGAGGCTGTAGCTACTCTTTGTATTTATTGCATTTAACTCCATTTATAACTCCACTTATTACTTCCAACTGTCCCACCGTCTCTTTTCACCTTTAAAATGGAAAAGCTTAACATAATCTTACATATAACATACTTATATGCAAAACTCTCCCTATATTTCATTGATACGCAGAGTAAAGAACAGTACAATAATTCATCAATCGGATTCTGACTAGTGACATCTTTTTTAGTAAGTTGATTCTCTCTCTTCTTGTTGAGCACTTGTTAGTCACCATTGTTAGTTGTTCTCCTTCATCATTGTTAGTTGTTCCCTACCAATAGATTTCATTAGGTTGTGTGGCTTATGTTATTTGATACGTTGTAGAAATAAAATGAATGAAGATGAACAAATTGAGTAGAGAATTGTGATTCTGATAGTGGCTCCAGGAGATCGAAAGAAGAAATAAAAAGCTAAGAAGAAAAAGGTGTTTATGTGTGTTGACTTTTAATAGTTTTATAATGTCTGTAATCATAATTATTTTGTTTTAATAGTTTGATATTCCTGTTTATATAGAGATTAGTCTTCCAAATATTCATACTGTCAAATGAAACGCATGAATAATTTGTTTTATTTAACAAACACTCATGTTTTTGAAATCCTATATCAAACTTTATAAATTTCTTATTCATAATAAATATGCAATTCTAAAAGGACACAATCGCACGAATATTTTTTTTATTTGACGCACACTCGTGTTTAAGATGGTTTTCTCTAGATTTTTTATTCTTCTCCGAATCTTGTTAATATGGTTGCATAATCATACATTAAAACTTGATTATTTAATATTTACAAATTTATAGTTATCTTTTTCTAATATTGTTTAATAATTTAATAATTTTTTTGTTAACAAAATGAAGTAATATTTTCTTAAATTATTATATATAAACAAATAGTAATTTAATAGACAAATATTTAATAAATTTCTTATTCACAGTAAATATGCAATCCTAAAAGGATATGTTCACACAAATATTTTTTTATTTGGCGCACACTCATGTTTCTGAAATATTGTCTCAAGTTTGTCAAATTTAGTGAATAAAAAAGTACCATTTTTTTATAATGGCCTTGTTAATTTAGAACTCTCTCCTATTATTCCACTGAAGCCTAACTTGCAACTATTTTGTTTTATCCCTAGCTCTCTCTTTTCTCTCTTTTTTATTTTCATGTTTAAGATGGTTTTCTCTTGATTTTTTATTCTTCTCCGAATCTTGTTAAGACGGTTTCGTAATCATGCATTAAAACTTGATTATTTAACATTTACAATTTTATATTTATCTTTTTAGATATTAGTTAATTATTTAATAGTTCTTTTGTTGCCAAAATGTAGTATTATTTTCTTAAATTATTATATATAAACAAACAGTAATTTAATAGAAAAATATTTTTAT
>JANZLD010000236.1:52644768-52657198 GCA_026413575.1 Erythroxylum carthagenense
AAATAAAAATAATTTATTTTTAAGTTTTATTTAATTTACAATTATTATTAGTAATAAAATATTTATTATTATTTTAAGAACTTTGAAAAAAAAGGGGAGAGGTAGGAGGGAGGGAGGGAAATTTTGAAAATTTTGCAACCAATTTTTTAAAATTTTCGGTACCGGCTGATATTTGACTGGTATTTTGAATATCGGTCGGTACAATCGAAATTGGTAGATATCGACCGGTATTTTTTACCGGTGCCACCTATACCTGTACTGATACCAGTCGATACGGAACAGAATTCAAAACACTGGGTAAATCCATTAATTGAAATATGTAACTATTATGCCATTTAAAATTATATTATAAATTAGTCGATGGAACTACATAATTAGAAGTTTGTGAAGGTACATATTTTACATAAACTCATTTTTTAATAATTGTTAAGAAGTTTCCACCTGTTTAACATGATTATTTATCTAATGAAAAAATTTGAAAGCCCAAAGGATAAATTTGTGCTTAGAAGTATCAAAAAGTAGTACAATCGTGATCTTGTATCTTATAATTAAATTGTAAACTTGGTAATATTTTATTACTTACCTTAAACTTTTACTTCTCTTTTAACACTTTGAAAATTTTAGATTAATAAAACTAATATTTTAAATTCAGTTCAAGAGGGGTTAAGATGCAATCATTAGGAAAGACAATTAGGATATGACATTTGAAAAGATTGAAGACTGCACAGGTTGTCACTTGTATAAAATATATAAAGAAGGCCTTGGAAAGCGTATTAGGGGAAAAACAAACATTATCTCAGTCAATTATTGTAGCCTCAAAGTTCTGGCGTCCAATCGTCCTCGTTGAGAGAAAAAGTCAAGTCGTGACAACAACGCATTTGAATATAATTAAATACAGCTCATCTTTTTGGACTTGGAAAGCCGACTGGGACTGCCATAGAAGTGTTGAACGTCAAATCCATGACGAAGAAACAATAATCTCCGTCAAGAGCTAAGAAGCATTTGAAGTTGGATAATTTCCTGAATTTGCCAAAAGATTTAACTTCATTCCTCGAAGAACGCCGACGCATATCACCTCAATGAATACAAAATATATAATCTTTAAGAATTAGAGCTGAACATTGATTTATTCTCAGGTATTGTAATTTGAGTTAATTTAGTACGTATATAAGACATCAAATTTTCTGTGCCAATAATGAAGTTTCAATCTTGTTCCACCACACAGTTATGTAAATTTTATATAAATATGTTAATATATAAATAAAATTTAATAAAATAGAGTAAGAAGTCTGAAGCAAATGATTTGTCGTCTTTTACTTTGTCCGGTCAACTTGTACTAATTCAAGTCATAATTGATTTAAAAAATCAGGGATCGATTGTCAATAGAATTAAAAGCTTGATACTCGAATTTAACATACTCTGTTCAATGACTTTTGTTGAGTCACATGACTTGAATTATAAATAATAATATAATATAATCACAAGTTTCCAAGAATCCTTTGCCCATTTACTTACGCAATTAAGCAGAAACAACATAATCTGTGGAAAACAAAACAAAACTTGCAAGATTCATTCAATTCAATAATAAATCCAAAATTAACAATTTAAAACCAAAATGCAGTTTTATTCCTCCACCATAATCGTATTTTTTATTTTTTAGTTAAAATATATCAAAATAAAACCACATAGAATGAGTCAATAGAAAAAGAACTGCAACATTACGAACCCAATAAAAACAATTGGGGACTCGTAACTACGGACTCCTCGCATCAAAGAGTGGAAGGGATTATAATGTGGCTAGTAGCATTGAACAAGCTTAAAACTAACGATATGATAAAGAAGAGCAATGACCTAAAATGTTTTATGTGTAATTTGGAAGATGAGTGTCATCCACTTGTTCTTAACTGTCAATAACCCACTAAAACTATAAACTTTCGCCAAAGGCTGCTCCTGTTTAATCTCTAAAGTGTGCCATTCTGAGTTACTAAGCAAACCTTACCAGGCGACAAAGCAGCCTCATCTTGCTGTTTAGCATATGATGTTAAATGGCGAATGATAACTTTGGGGGAAAAGACAAAGAAATTTAGACGCATCAAATTTAAGAAATTGAATAGATAATTACCCCAACTTCAATTAGATGTTATTTTGCTAAAATAAAAAAGGTTTACTGACATAACAAGTAACATATAAAAAGGGAGCCTACTTGCTTATTTGTCGGAATCTTGTAGCCACAGTTGTCCAAATTTGGTACTCCTAAAATAAGATAAAAAACAAAACGTAAGCACTTTGAAAAATCGACTTCAAGTTCATTAAAACGAAGCCGCCTCGTTTGTTTGACCAACTAGATTATGAGCTTTACAAGTTGATTTTCCCTACTCCCTGATGTCACATTGAACTGAGCTTATATATCCCACTACACTCAGAAGTCACGCACTCCACCATTTCTGCAAATCAAATGGCAACCTCGAGACTGCCAGCGGCGGCCACCAACGCAGTGTCGTCCAGCTGCCTTCAGAACAACTCATCACCTTCGAGTCGAAGACCTCAGCTCAGCAACCTTCTTTTCAACAAAGTCAAAACACAAGTGGTGTTGTCTTCCAAGGCGTTGTTTGCTTGCAACGCTTCATATAATCCCGGTGATGTAAAGATCAAAGCGTCGGCCCAGACCCAGACCCAGACTCTGGACTACGGTGCCTTCTCCAGCGACAACCCTGCAAACCAGGTGCGGCCTACTTACTTCCTCTCGATCCTAATCTCTTTATGTGGCTGGATTAAGGGTAATTAAAAAGTTTCACCAGATAGATCTTAATCAAAACCATTTTTTTAACTATGGATTGTTTGACTAATTTTGACACCTTCGATTAGCCCTCCACCCAACCTCACTAACTCACTCAGCTGTAATCATCATCTTTATATCTGAGCCCAATTGTACGTTTTGTTTGTTAACGCTCAATGAAACAGATCAAGCACTCCCATGTGGAAGTAAGAGGACTAAAGCTCCATGTAGCAGAGTGTGGGACTGGTATGCTAGTAACTATGTTTTGATTTCCTCTTCTTTTGAAAAGATTTATGTTTAGCTAAATCTCGCTAATAATGAAGTGGGTTCTGTACAGGTTCAAAGGTGGTATTGTTCCTTCATGGATTTCCAGAAATCTGGTACACATGGAGGCACCAAATGGTAGCCGTTGCAAATGCAGGGTACAAAGCGATTGCAATTGATTACAGGGGCTATGGACTATCTGAGCAACCGGCTGAACCAGAGAAAGGGAAGTTCATGGACCTTGTCGATGATGTTGTTGCCCTTCTTGACACTCTTGGCATCAGCAAGGTAACGCTCTTTTGTTAAAATTAATTGAAATCATCGTGATTTCCTCAACTTACAATTTTTTTTCTTTTCTTGGTTATTTATTTATCATTTGTCTATTATTACGTCATCAATTTTTTTAAAAAGTATTGAGTAATTAATTTAAGCTATAAAAGTCAACCAAAATATGAGTTCTAATACATGACAACTTGTAAAATACAAGCGAAACAACTAACCACAAGCTAAAATTTAGACGTACAAGTAAATTAAAAAAATGAGTTACACCCCCCAATGTGATTTGAGAAATTGAAGATCCAATCCCTTCTGTATGTGTATGTCAATATATGTACTTATCCTTTGCGTTAGAAGGGTATCAAACTGCTGGTTAGAAACGTTTTTATCATGGAAAATTTGAGTATTTCTTTCATCCCGCACAGCACTAACAAGAAATGATAAGAAATGCAAAAACACCATCTTGAAGTCCTATGATGGAATTTCATATCTGTGGACAAATCCTTGATTTACCTTAGATTCTGTGGAATGTCAGTGAATAAGCATCTATTTAACAAAGTTTTCCAAGTGCGGAGCACATAGCTGCATTCAAAAAATAAATGATCAGAATTTTCCTCATCCCTTCTACAGAGACTGTACCAATTAGCAAGATTTGTGAATTTTACGATAACTTTGAGATGTATTTTGCAATTTGTGCTCAGGTTTTTCTAGTCGGAAAGGATTTTGGAGCTGTACCGGTGAACTTGCTTGCCGTTCTGCACCCTAATAGAGTATCAGGTGTTGTAACACTAGGTGCTCCTTTCATGTTGCCTGGTCCTAATGCTGTCCCTGCTCAATACCTGCCCAAAGGCTTCTACATTACTAGGTGGCTGGTATGCAAATTTTACCCTTCATCAGTTTGTTTCCTTTCTATCAATTTTCCTATCAAAGGTCGTATGTTTATATGCTCACAGCATTTCTGATGCTATGTGACCAATATTTCAGGAACCAGGTAGGGCTGAAGCTGATTTTGGTCGGTTTGATGTGAAGACCGTAATTAAAAATATTTATACTCTATTCTCAAGCTCCGAGTTACCAGCAGCAACTAGAGATGATGAGGAGATCATGGACTTGGTTGACCCATCAACACCTTTACCTTCATGGTTCTCTGAGGAAGATCTTAATGCATATGCTTCCTTGTACCAGAACTCAGGATTCACATTCGCGTTACAAGTTCCATATAGGTAAGAAGGAAAAAAAAAAAAACTACGTTTTCTATAAACAAATAAGTTATAATGAAAACAAGAGAGCAAAAGCCGGAGAGATACGTGACATTTTTCATATGTAGTTGAAGAAAAATTATGCATGTTTATATAAAATGCTTATGTTAACCGGTTGATCCATGAATCCAGGAGCCTAGGAATAGATCTTGGAATAGAAAATCCCCAAGTCACAGCTCCAGCCTTGTTAGTCATGGGCGAGAAGGATTACATCCTGAAGTTCCCAGGCATGGAGGATTACATAAGGAGCGGACAAGTGAACTATTTTGTGCCCAATTTGGAGACCGTCTTTGTTGAAGAAGGGAACCATTTCATTCATGAAAAGCTTCCACAGCAGACCAATGAACTCATCCTCAAGTTCCTTGCCAAACACCATAACTAAATAAGATTACTTCACTGCTTTAGACGTGTCTATGTATCTTCGTTGTCTACCATTGTTTTGCTATCCCAATAAGTGCGATTATCAAACCTTTTCAATTATTATACTCTCTAGACGTCGTTTGAAGGTAGAACCTCCTGGCGAATGAATGAGCCCTAAATAATTTCTTTTTTGGAAAAATAGGGGGCCCTAAATAATTGTTCATTAATATTAATAATGTGTTAGCTTATATACATTATATCTGTTCCTAGTTTAATGATTTTTAATTTATTTCCAATATTTTCGTAAAACATTTACATCTCGTAACTTATCTTATCAAATCTATTTTATCTAGTTAGGGAATTAAGACTGCATTCTCGTTCCCATTGTTACTAAACAATGCCTAAAGGAAATATTTAACAACTATAAAAGGTTAAATAAATCAAAATATTTTATGATTTAAAATTTTCTATTGTACCCATAATATGGAAAAGGTATATTTACTCCATTATTCATTTTTATTATAAGAGAAATGGAATAGACAAGAAATTTTCATAAATTTTTTAAATAAAAATACTTTTAATTATTCAAGAAATATAACAAAATATTAATTATAAATTGCAATTTATTGTAATCTTTCCATCAATTCCTAAAAGATACTGATTTGTGAAATAGGTTAATCATAAACAATTAACGTTGTATAAGTGATTGGCTTCTAGTATTATTTACTCATTTCCATTGAAAGAACTCTAAAAGTAGTGCAGAGAGGAGTACGATAGGACATTAATAATTTAACGCGATATATTTATAATTTTATTAAAATTATAAATATTATTAAGGTTAAAATTATAAATATATCACATTAAATTATTAATGTCCTATCGTACTCCTCTCTACGCTACTTTTATAAAATTTATTTTAATTAAAATTAATAATAATTAAAAAAATAATTAGGTCTTATAATATCTAATATTAGTCCTAACTTTGTAGATCTTTTATATCTTACTCTAAAATTTATCAAACGGACATTCAACTCTAATTTAATTAAATTATACTTTCCTCCCCACAATTATTCTTCGTGTTCTTCTAAAAATATCATTCTTTACATTGGAAAAATTATACAAGTAATGTAGAGAGATGTGCTTTGGGAGTGATAGATCCTATATTGTCCATGACTATTTATATAAGGAGTTTGGAAACTTCTATTAGTTTAAGAAAATATATTTATTATTTCAATATATTTTAACTAGAATTATTAGGAAATATCAATTAGGTTTATCAAGCCCAAGCCCAACCCAACCAAACCTAAAGTTAAAAGGTTCAACCCAGTTTGGCAGGGTTTTAAGCATAGTTTGAATTTTTTCCAAATTTTTGGGCTTCGGGCTAGACTTGAGTTGTTGGACCTGAATCAACATGAAGCTTGGAATTTTTAGAAAAAGTGGCAATGTTTTAAGTAAAATGATATTGTTTTACTAATTTTAAAATAAAAATAAAATAATTAGGTGGGACCATCTATCTTAAGCTTGGATTTGAACATTATTTTTTGTGTCAACCTAACTCATTGCCACCTCTAATTAAGTCTTAATAAGATATAATGTCTAATATTGATATTTATTTATCAAATATCATATATTTGAGTTTAGCATTTTTATAAAATTTATAATCAAGTTTAAGTTGACTAAATATCTTTTTTTTTCTTCAATCTTTCATTTTTTCTGACCTAGTAGGTTCTTAAGTCATTTAAAATAGTAACCTAATTGTGTAACTAGAAGCATTCATAACAAGGTGTTTACTCTCGTGTCAAAAGATTAATTGAACTTTCAAACAATTCTAAATTCTCTTGTCTTGATTTAAATTTGTTAGTCCACTTATCATTCGACAACAGTTATAAGGATATTTGAAAATTAAAATATTTTTCTTATGAATGTTCATTTTATGCATTAAGTTGAGTTCTATTAGTTGAGTTGAATTTTGAAGGAATGTATTATAAATTGAATTAATTTATGATTGGATGGAAGTAAATAATGTCTAACATGTTTAATGAAATTTGCAGTTGAGTAAGTAGTGGAGAATCTTAATTGATATGCTTGATAGGTTAAATTATCTCCTAGAATTGCCTCTTATTTGAGTTTAGTAATAAAATTAATTTCCTTGAAGATAAGAAAGTGCTTAAGTGTAGGAGAATTTGTTAATTAGCAATTGAAATATATTTTTATCATAAATTTAAAAAGCATTATGCTCATGTTTTAATATTTTTGTGGGGTTGGTGCTTAAAATAATGTATGTTTTTTATTTTAGTTCTTGTTTCAACCCCAATGAAGAAGGGGTAAAATTGGGAAGATTTGAGCCAATTCGGAGCTATTTTCAAACTTTTGTTTTAGGACCTATAAGACAGTACCAACAAAGTATTATGTCCCTTCTTAAGACTAATCTTGCAATATTATGTTCCTAAGGAAGTTTTATCTATGACTAATGTGGCGTTAACATATCTCTACGCTCTATATGTGTTCGATAAGGTAGAATTTTCTTTATCCAAATGTCCATGACATCTTTTTGTGTTTTTCTACGTTGTCCAACAGAGGAGAAACACATGGCCAAGTCCAGACATGTATTGGTAGTATTTTGATATAAAAGAAGACAAAAGTGGTCTTATGTAACACTTGTTTAGATCATATTGGGTGGAAATTCTAAAGCTTCACAATTTAAAAGATACGATGAAAAAATATAAGAGGGAGATTTTAGAGATCATTTTTGGAGCTAAAAATTAATTAAAAGCCAATTTAAGCTTATAAGAATAAAAGAAAATCAATATTGGAGAGGTAAAGAAGAAGATTTGTTAATATTCAACAGTAACATTCAATATTCAAGCTATGGGAGTTCAAACTTCTTTCTTATGTTCTTCCTTATTCTTTATAGGTTTCCTTTGTTTTAATATAAAATAACTAGGACATATCAGTAATTATGTTATATTATCACTAACTAGGACATAATCTAGAATTATAGATAAAAAATGAGGCTAATAACTAAGAGATTAATCTCAATATGATATGTATCATGCAATAGTTGGTGTAATTTAATGGTTTATTGAACAACTGTCCTAACATGCACATTGTCAGTTTTCTAGAAATTTATGACACATTCAAGCTTAATAGAGTTTTAGAGGATGCCATATGGTTGTCATTATTCCCTTTAACCTTAAGGGACTAAACTAAATCATATATGAAGTCATTACCTCCAAGATCCATCACTACATAGAATGGGATGGATAAGAAATTTTCGGCCAAATACTCTCCTCCATCATATAAGATAAAGCTTAGAAATGATATTTTCTCTTTCCAATAGTTGGAGGGAAACACATTATATGACATTTAGGTAAGATGAAAGGGGTTGTTAAGAAAGTGTTTATACCATGGGTATGTAGACGCAATCGTTCTATAGTAGATTATGCGACCTAATCATGTAACTAATAGATGCATCTTTAGGGGAAAACTATCTTTAAGACTCATAAGGAATTGTAGAAGCTTATCAAAAACACAATGATGAACAATTATTAGATGGAGAGTCTAAGGCACAAGCCTAAGATAGGTGGCATCCACAACGTTGATATGGTGACAACATTAGATGCAAAATTAAAATATCTTAGTAAGAAGATTAACTAAATGAGTGTTGCAAAATAGTTAGTGTAGGTCCTGAGTTATGAAATTTGTGGCAAAGGAAATCTTAATTATGATCGTTAAGCAACTTATAATTAGGAAAATTAATTGAATTAAGTAGATTTTATTAGGAACCGACTTCAGAAAAACCCCTAAAGCAACACCTATAATTTAGGATGAAAATACTATTTAAACTTCATATGGAGTAACCAAGGATAGTAAGAGACAAAAGTTGAATCTTAAAGACATTATGGATAAGTTTATTATTACATCTAAGGCTTGCTTCCAAAAATCAAGATGCCTGTATTTGCAACTTAGGAAGTGAAGATTAGATAACATGTCAAACATATCTCCAAAAGATAGTTGGGTACTCCTTCTAAGAATACAAAGCTAAACCTAAGAGAGCATATGAATGCAATAATAAAAAAAGAGAAAATGAAAGAGAAGAAGGGTAAAGAAGAGATTCTTTGAGATCATCAAACAAAGAAGAGATTCTTTCAAGTGTACAAACCACCACTTTCATACCCAAATAGACTATAAAAAATATTAATAGGAAGATCATTTTGTCAATTTTTTTAGAGCTATTTAAACAATTTTAGATTAACATCTACTTGGTTGAAGTTTTATCACAAATATCATAGTATAAAAAATTACTAAAAGATCTCTTTTCGAATAAGAAGAAACTAGAGGAAGTGTTAATAATTACTCTAAATAAGGAGTTACCTCAAAATATAAAAGATCTAGAGTATTTTACTATCCCTTGTAACATTAGTTGCTTTTCAATTGATAAGACATTAATAGACTTAAGAGCTTATATTTGCCTAATTCTTTATAATATGCTTAAGAAAATAGGATTAGGTGACCCTAACTTAACTAGAATAAGCCATTAGTTTGTTAATAAATCAATTCAATTATCCTATTGCTACAATAGAGGGTATGTTATATAGGTTTTAAGATTCATTTGTCTTATAGACTTCAAGTTTTGAATATGGATAAAGACATAGAGGTTCCCTTAATCTTAAGATGGCCCTTCTTGGCTATTACTAAAGCTAGATGTGTATGATGGAAAGTTTAATTATAAGAGATGAGGAAATATTGCTTAAGAGATTTGAAGCCATAAAATCACCCTCTATTAATCATGATACTTATTTATGTTTAAATGTGATCGTCACAAATTTGTCTCATATTATATAGGGAATAGTCTCATATTACCTTATGGAGATGACAGGTGTAGATCATAGTATGTTTTCTAGGTTTTTAAGTATGTTTTTAAGTATTTTCTTAAATGATTATCGTATGTATAGGCTTAGAATTATATTATTGTTAGTTTTTGTATGTATTTAAAGTGTTTGATTGGTTAGAGCAAGAATTTGATCTTCATATGATGTTTTAAGAGGTGTTTCATATGTTTGTAAGTGTGTACAGACAAGAATGTAAAGAAAAGAGAAGATCTTAAATGCATGTAACCATGCCATGATCATGGTGGGTGAAGGAGGATGGTGATGCATGGGGCTCTATCATGATCATGGCCCCGTCCATGTGTGTTGAGCATCAATTTCAGAACCCAACTCTTACTCTAATACCACAATTGTTGGGCAACGATTTCGAACCCAACTCGTACTCTAACACCACAATTGTTGGACCTCGTTTCCCGAGCCTAACATTCGGAGTCATAAAATGTGTGCTTATGCTTGTTACCATGTATGGTTATTCCAATTAACCATCATTAGTCATCCTCGATTCATCTTCATTCTTTGATACCGTAAGCGTCAGGCTCTATTTTTCGAATCATTCTTATACTGAAGTAAATATTCTAAGCTCAAAGTCCATCCAAATATTGAACATTTTAGAGGCTGAATCAAAATTCGACCTCTTCATATAATTTTTAAACCTACGTCTCTAGTTTACTCCACATTAAAAATCATCTCAGTTGGAACCCTACAGATCTAGATATATTCAAAATGCCGAAGAATGTTTAGTAAAATAACACCAGTTCATACTATTCCAATAGATTCCTTCACTCTCCTTCAATCAAAACTTTTTTCTGATCAATTTGGAATGCTAGCAATTTTTTGTGGAGAGACAGCACAATGTGTGAGGAATCTATTTTCTTAAGAGTCACTTCGTTTAGAGTTCGGATAATAAATATTAGTTGTATAATAATTTCCATCCAGAAATTGTAAGTCTTAAGGACTGGGTTAAAATTCTATTCCTTCAGATCATTTGTAGCTTTATGTCTCTAGTTTGTTTAGACATAAGATTCATCTCATTTGGAGGTCAGATAACAAAGTTATGGCTGAAGGAAAGTAAACAAAATTCTGTCCTCAACCATATTGAACCTATTTCGGGACAAAAGGCATAACTTACTCTAAGGATATCAGATCAAGATCATTCTTGAAGGATTTTGTTGGGCCCCGTTTCTGAAGCCAAATAATCATTCCGAAGTCACAAAACGGGAGCATAACACCCGAAAGGGTTATTTCAATTAACTCTCATTAGCCATCATCAGTTCGTCTTCGTTCTCATAAAATTCCAATATTTTTCCTCACAATTTGTTCAATGGCGTGCCCATACGAATCAATCATCATAATCAAACTCATTTCTCGTTTTTGTGCACAGAATTTGGAAACCTTAAAATTAAAATTTCAATTTTTTCTCCAAATAAATCAAAACTCTAAGTCTCTAGTTTGTTTTAAAGCAAGAACCATCTTAATCGGAGCTCTATAGCTCAAGATATGCTTAAAATTTCAAAGCGTGTTTATACCTCAATCATGCTCTCTAAACTGACCTCTCACTTTCTTACAATAAAACTTTTTCAAATCAAATCAAAAAGATCCCAATTTTCATGGAGAGATAAATTCATGTCTTAGAAATCTATCGCTTCAAGAATCACTCAATTTGGAGGTCGGACGAAGAAGTTATGGTCAAGAGAATCCAATATGTTTATGTCCTTGTTCCAACTAAACATGTCTTGGAACGATTGCCATAACTTCTTCTATAAATGTCGGATTGGTTTTGTTTTTGAACCATTGGAAAGAAGACATCTAGATCTACAACTCTTATGAAGACCCCAAAGTGAGATTCGGCATCCAAACTAGTCAAAATTGCTATTTACTGTAGCTGACCCGAGGCTGTCCGTTAAACGGACATGCATGTCCGTTTAACTGACACACACGGGCTAAAAAGCCATTTTTTCATCCGAGACTGTCCGTTAAATGGACACTATGGGCTGAAAGTCCTTTTTCACCACGGACATGACTGACCCAAAGCTCCTTCCAAAGCCCCTCCAATGCTTCCAACATCCATCCTAACACCATATACACTTATAATCTCCCCAAATTCAACCCTTCAAGTATAATAACACTCCACAACATTCAATTTCCAATTTAAATGCATGAAATTCCCAAATCCCAACTCAAATAACTCATAAAATATATAAACTCTCAACATTCACCATAGCTATCATGTTCATACCTCCCATACAACATCATCAGTTACAAGGCTCATAACTCTCAACTCCGATATCCAAATTTTACAAACTTTATAGCGTTGGAAAACTAAGAGGATGAACTACAACTTTCAAGAAGATCATTTTGTCCAATTCAGCCTATTTTAATCCAGTTTTTCCCACTAAAGTTGGTTCACAATTGCTATACCTTTGAACTTGTAAAATGCAATATCTATTCATATCAATTCCGCCACTAAATACTTTTCGTTAACTCTTGAATTTCACCTCGAATGATTCATCCCATAAAACCTTTCTAACGTGTTATTCTAAGACAACCTACAATTCGCAATCTCAACGAAGAATCATATACATACACACAATCCACTTTCACTACCA
>JANZLD010000236.1:52665245-52675418 GCA_026413575.1 Erythroxylum carthagenense
TATTAATTATTTAATATATTTTATTTTATTAAAATTTATATTATTTTATTATATGTGATTTATATGTAAAAAAATTTTATTTATTTTTATATAGAAATATATACAAACAATTAAAGAATAATTTTTATATATTTTTTATTTTATTATAATTATATACAATTTATTATTAATAATATAAAAATATTATTAATTATATACAATTTTTGTTGACAGTAATAAATGAGCATGAGGAAAAAGAGATTAGAATTAGAAGAAATAATTGGTATTAAAAAAAGTTATTGAAAGTATATTAAGTAGTATATATTTATTAGTTTACATTCCATTCTAAACCCTCCGAAAAAAATTTTATTATTTTCACTGTTTAAGATGAAATGGAACGTAATATAAAACATTCCACTTCTAACTCATTTCACTCAATCTTATTATGAAACCCTCTACCAAATGACCGAAATATATTACCTTCTATCCTACTCTATTATTAACCCCTCAACCAATAAGGACTAAGGCAAATAGTCTTTCACACGGATATCCAACTAGCTCGCTACATTACCGTGAAGCACCATTTCACTCATTTGCTCAATGATAAGCTCAAAAGTAAAAATTATGGAAGATAAGAAGTTAAAAATGAGGTCGAGACAAGAAGATGCACCATGGAGCAGGAGCAGGAATAGGTCAAGTTACCATTCATCTACAACAGCATATTCAAGCACAAGCACAAGCACCAATTCATAGAATTCCAAAATGCAAGACAAACTTTACACAATATAAGAGGAATTCTGCATGATACAATATTAGAAATTTAACTTTGAGGTTACTGAGATAATATCTAGGAATCGAAGTGCAGACCTAATCATTTACCCAGAGTCGTCCTTGGAGCCAGTCCGAACAGGATTTGAGGTGGGTTCGGCCCTCCCAAAGGCAACTTCGTCCATGCTTTGCCCTTGACGCCGATACATTCCACCGGATGCAACAAAAGATGGACAAGGCCTGTAAGCTTTAATGGGCCACCAACCAAAGCCTGGAATTGTGGCAATACCACCTTGAATCCTTCCCTCACCATTGCATCCCTTCTCTATTTCTTCTCCCCCACACGCTTTACACCCCCTTTACAAGTAGTACAACATATTCTTAACCACTTAATTAACTGAACCATTCTCTTCTCTAAAATATGAGCAGAAGACTAAGAAGCCCTATAATTGCAGAAGTGAAACAGATGTACAGAGTACTTACCCCGTAAGAATATTCTCAAATTCTTGGCTTCTTGTTTCTGATTGAAGAGAGAAAGCATCATTCCCTGGAGGGGAGGGAGTTGACCTATCTCTCACAATAGTAGTAGGAGAAGGAGAAGGAGAAGACGAAGAAGAAGAAGAAGAGCAAAGAGAGATGGAAAGCTTGGATGGATATCTAAGGATAGTTGGTGAGGTATAGGTGGTGGTGTTATACAGGAGTTGCTTAGGAAAGAGGGTGTGATGAGGCGCTGTAGGAAGTGATGAGAGAATGGTGGTTCCCATTCTCCCTCCCCCCTCCTATGTGCAGAGAAATGGTTTATCGGACAAGAGGCAGCCACACACGCACTCACAGAAGCTGATTTATATGAGCAAAATTTAACGGCCGCAAATAATATAGAGATGTTGGACTGGATTAAGAGTCCAATGTCCTTACCACTAGACAAATTGTCCAAATATTTTAATACATATAAAAACCTATTTCCCTTTTTTTTATATATAATTGGAAAGATCCATAAGTTTTATATTTCGACCAACAAGTACTCCCCAGCACAAGTACTTCTCTTTAACACGACCAAAGAGGGGGTTCAAAGAGCAGGGTTCAAATCCCTTGTTCTGTTCCTATATTATTTTATGAACATTCATTCATCCAATAAATGTAAGTAATAGAAACTTTGTTCCCCTTGAGAAGGCACATTAAAGCTAAACAAAAAACCTTAAAAGGAGAGAAGAAAAGGACACTGAACATAGGGCATGGTTCTCGCTATCAGAGCTGCGCTTGATTGCAAAAATATTCAATCGCAAAACAATAAAACTATGCATTAGCATTTGCAAAAACTAAATTGGAAAGAAAAGATGAAATAAGCCATTCAACCTGCTGCTAGTTCTACTCTCACGTTTTGCTTCTTCATCAGATGATGCCCACCCACTTTACTCTGTACAAACAGACGTTCCTTCTAGTGAATATACAAGCTCTAATCCCTGTTTTACTTGCTTTACATGTTGACTAGACATTGAACAGTTACCAATTTTCCACAAATGCATAACTGTGGAATGATTTTGCACGATAATTCCTAGACAAATGGGGAAAAATGACACCTTAACCAAAAAAAAAAAAAAACAAAATTTGAGGTTGGAGAAACTAAAATGGATCTCGTAGCAATTTCATAAAGAAAATTCAAGACACTTAGACCCATACCATCAGTACCACTAATTCTTTTTGCAACTAATATTCAATTTATCATTGGTATCACTTTTTCCTTTCTCTTCAACTATGCATGAACAATTTGGTTGTCTCCCTCTCCATCTAGCAGCATCACCGAGCTGTGATGATGCACCATATACCACCGCTCATTGTGAAACTCAAAGATATTAGTTATATTAAACGGTCCGTTCATGTCAGCGAAGAATTTCATTGTCACCCACGCCATGTCAGTCAACACTCGAGCACGCACGTCCCGCACTTGGAAGTCCACACCTTGCTCCCAATTGAATTCTAGCTGCCAACTTTGTATTACAGCATCATAACTGCACAGGCAAGTAGATCAGCTTCAGAATGACTACAAAATAAAGATCATAGGCCAAGTTTTGAAGACACAGCACACTAGAATCAGTACAACATTGGAAACTCAAGGGAATTCCACCATAAAAAATAGCATGAGAAAGAATTAATGATACCCACCAGAAACATAAAATTCCATTACAAAGTACTCCTGTCAAAATTAGATTTCAGAAGCCTGCCACAGAAATATGCAGAACAAAAAGAGAATCCTCTAGCTTGAACGATTGTTCCATTTAAAAGTATGGCACACTTCAACATTAGAGTGCTGCCCCACTTTGAAATATATACCAGACATTCCACTCATCTGATAGTGCAACATAGGAATCTCCGAGCAAATTTAACAACTGACAATTATTCACTCGTCCTGCAAAAAGTCCAAATTTTAACAGTCTCTGTAACTTTAGGATCTCAGAGAAACATATGTCAAAACTCCCTTTCCCTGACTTGTTCATAATATTCACTCGTCCTGCAAAAAGTCCAAATTTTAACAGTCTCTGTAACTTTAGGATCTCAGAGAAACATATGTCAAAACTCCCTTTCCCTGACTTGTTCATAATATGACATCAGAAGTTCCCAGGTGTCATTCATTCTTCACTAAACAAGATCACTTCTAAAACTTATATAGCAGGTCTTTTGTCTACAAATCCAAGTCAAATCCTAGACTCTACAAAGTAGGCATGGCATACCAACGTCTCAAAAAATTCACTCGAAAGGTTACACAAGCAGTCCTGTACTGCATTCAGATATAGTAAAGCATTATAACCACGTATTGTGTTCAACTAGTTTCACACAGGACTAAAAAAGTCCCGAGTGATGATATGACCTCCATTGAAAAAATCATACCACCATCTGTTTATCGGTCTATACAACATGAGAGGGGCATCAGATAGCTTAAGCTAGAATGGGTTTGCTATCCAACTAAAAGGAGGACTGTCCAGGCTGAGCCAGGAAAATAATGAAGGGAAAGGGTGAATTACAAGACGCTGCTAAACAAATACATCCAGATCCAGAGTTCAACTACAGTGGCATATAAAGAATTTATAAGTATGTCAAATGAAGCATCTTCTAATTCAGGGGACAGGATATATAATATTATGAACTTGAATGATCATTGGCCCATCAAATCGTAGGAAAAAAAAAACCAAATAATTCCTGGATATATGTAAAGCAATCTAGTCTAGTAGTAGTTCATGGCTCCCTGGTACAGATGTCAGAATGTTACAACTCATAATGTAGTATAAACTTTTACAGAAAAACTTTTAAGCATTCAAGTATGCCAAAAAATTACGTATATTAAAAGCTCATAACCTCAGTATAGATATTCCAAATTTAGGACAAACAAAAGACAAGCCCTCAACCAAATGGAAGTTTCCAATAACCAGGGATTATATATATGCAATGGATATCAAACTTACCCAGAGAAAAGTTCCCCTGATGCATGAACACACTTGACATAATCAGCATTCAGCCAAAAACGACTCATAGCAGGAAGTGATCTTTCTCTGATAATGTTAAAGAATTGTGTATTCACATTCACGATTGCCCTTGTAGCTGCATAGTAAGCTTTCCACCCATTAACAGGCGTCACACTATCTTGCTCTAAAGTGAAATCCTGACAAGTGAAAATGAAGATGCCAATCACTTGAGGAAATTATTTATACAAATCAAAATTCACAATTCCAACCTAGAAACCCTATTGAGAAAAGATAAACGAACTTCTTCACTTTCAAACGAAACCAAAAACGAATTTGAAAAACAAGAGAACTAGAGAAGTAACAGAATAATACTTTGTGATAAAGGGCCTTCCAGGCATTATCATCATTGGCGGCCCTGCGCATCAGGGAATTGGTCATGGATAACCTACAGAGACTCGGATAATCCAAATAACTAAGCGCATGCGTCGTAATCTCCGGCACCAACTGCTCCATCATCGACGCCCCGGTTTGTCTCTCCACCGCCGACGCGGCCGCTGTAGTCACCACCATATCCGTCGTTGAGTCTCTCGCGGCGTTGCAGGAACAGTTACAGGGCTTGGCAAGAGGAGTTGAAGGAGGAGGAGAGGATTTGGAGTATTTTGATCGGAGGGTGAGTAGCGCGAGTAGGAGAGAGAGGAGAGTCAGAGAAGAGGCTATGAGGAGCGATTGGTGGGAGGAGAAGGCGAGAGTGATAGTCTCCATTCAACATAAGACATCAAATCTAACATATACCAAAAACCCTAAGAATCCAGAGAGACTTTGCCTTGTTTTACGGCAAATCCTAGGTGAGGGTGAAGGTGAAGGTGATTTAACAATTTCTTTTTCTGGTTATCCGCAGAGAGAAACGAAGAGAAGGGACGAGGGACGGGGGTCGTGGGTCGTAGGTCGGGAGCTGTAACTCGTGAGTGGAACTGATTAGGAACAAACACGTGCGCGTGCTCCCACGCGCCAAGCTGGCCTTCTCTTTTATATCACCTAATTCCGAGATTCTTATTGACTCTCTCTCTCTGGAAACGACGACGTGTATCGTTATTATTATTTAATAGAGGGCTTGCTCCAAATTGCTTGCAATTTCTGACTGGGATTCCCTTTGTATGGTAAAATTGATCAAGACAGAAACACTTTCTACGGTATACTCCAATGTTTTGTATGGTAAAATTGATCAAGAGTCAAGACAGAAACATTTTCTAATATACTTTACTTTGCAGAGAGCTACATACATATACATGCATAATGAATTATTATTATTATTATTATTACAGATGTTGCCAAAGAAAAGGAAATGATTTGGGAGGGATGGGATCTAGTTTATCTAGACCTACAAAAAAGGGATGTTGATAAAAGATCAAACTAAATTTATCAGATTGGGGCTAACTGGAAAGCAATGTAATGAATATAGTCATAGTGCTGCTTACAAGTATCATAACCCACCCTCTACTTGTCCTACAAACTTTTTCTGATTGAGGAGCTCCTAATATGCTCGAAACTCTTGTAGACACTAGTTTGATTGTTGCAAAGCACACGAAGAAAAGACTCACTGCTAGCACCGCCAGCTCTTTGCTTTCCAGATTTGATTGCTCTTTCATTACTTTTTGGACATCTAGTCTGATCACATAATCAACATAAATATATTTCTTTAGTTCGTAAGCAATAATCCTCACCAAAATCAAATTCTATACCAAAATTTTCATACCTCAACATCATATTTTCTCTGACCAATGACTCCAACCGAGATGAGACGACAGCTTTCCACTCCTCAAGGTCGTCAAATCCTTTTTCCTGATAAATACATACAAATATATGTTAGCCTATACCTCTTTGTTCATAATCCATTTTCTTTATGAATTTATAAAGCCTACCATTTCCTCCTTCCATCGCATTAGGTCTTCAATTTCCTTTTTCCCAGCCTCTAAGAGCGAGGAAACTCTTGATAGCTCCTTGTCAAGCTCTGGCAGAAATTCTCCTTGTCTCCGATTCAATTCCTTAATGTACTCCTCTAGCACAGATAAATTAAGCTCAAGTGACTTCACCTTCTGCATCAAGATCTTAAGAACAATGTCACCTGGGATTCTGCTAACTGGTCGTTGCCTAACTTCGATGACCGGGTCTGGAATTTTACTTTTAATTGAAGGATCTTTTGTAACATCAACATGGAGCTGTTGTGCATCATTAACATTTTCTGCACCAGTACCAGCATTTTCACCTCCAGCCAAAGCTTTGCCAACTTTTTTCCCATCTACAGAGACTGCTTCTGGCTTTGAAGTAGGTGCAACAGATGAATTGATCTCTGGCAATTTGTTTGAAACAGGTTTTTCAGATGACACTAAGAGATCTTCGAGCATTTGTTCGACGGCATCTACTCCATATACCTCAAAAGCACTCAATGTGCAGTAATGTTCTGATCCATAATGGCTAAACAAATTCAACTTTAAGTACCTCACCCATTTTGGTTCAGGGAGTTTAAAGCTTTGCAGCTGCTTCACATTGGCGGCCATAAACTTTCCCAACAATGTCCAGTTCTCAGTTGGATAGCTCAAGCTTCCAAACAAGTCAAAATCCTTGAAAGTTGAAGAATAATGTTCAGAATTTGCAATCTTCACTACATCAACTAATGTTTCCTCAGAAAGCTCAATAACAACAAACTTTTCTCTGGCAGAACAAGGGTTTCTCAAGTATTTATCGTGATCCATTCCCAAAATGTTACTTGCTCCTTTTGCTTCCTTATTATGTGCCACCACCTTTGCACCCTTTAGAACAGAGGCGTAGTTGTACTCTTTACCATCAGGTTCAAGCCGGTGGGTGATGTTAACAAGCTGGCAGGGTGCCTCTTGAACTTTTTCTTGTGTTGTTATGTTCCGGAACTCATCCAAATTGATGTAAGTCGAATGGTGTCTCCCACTGGCTAGTTCTTTTGGTTTGTCAACCTTAATTTCTTCAGGATTTTGAACTCTACACATGAAAGCTCCATAACCTATGATGTTCCATACTAAGTCCTCTAATCTAGTTGGCTCCAGAAGGGAGTACTGACGATTTGGGAACTCGAGATGAGCTGAGGAATTGCTACTAGCGATAGACAAATTAAGCTCAAGCAACCATAAGTTCATAGTGTTATTACCTCTATTTGGAACGGGTGAATATGCATCACTAGATAGTTTATCCTTCAAATCACAAGGGAAAGGTGTGCTTTTGTTATCTAGAGTCAAATTTCCTGGAAAGACAAACTTATGTTAGAACATTAATATGCACAAAACTATTTAACAATAATACAACCATTAATTATAGCTCATCCTTATTAATTGGAGCTTCCAGAAACTAGTACCAAGCAAAGGGAATTAAAAGAATATTTAAACATAACAATGTCTGGGCCTTGGTATTTTTATTTCCAACATTTCTTGACACCTAAGGACGAATAAGAAAATATTTATACTGATTCCGTATATATTGCAACATTATTTGTTTAGACATTATCTTAACAACTATCCAGCCAAAGGTTGAATCTTGAACGCTTTATCTTTTTATCATGCATTTTCCTTTCCTCTAAATTATATGGAAAACAAATAGGGAATTGACAGATGATGCAAGAACTATATGTATATGTACGCCAAAGAGAAGACATGAATTGATCCGAAACAAGATGCTAGTGCAAGAGAAAAAATTAGCTAAAGAATAAAATCTTCACCTTCATTTTCGTGACTGAGGCCAAGCCGAGTATAAAACAAGAAGATAAGACACCAGAGTAAGAGAATCAAAGACAACGACAGCTCATAAAAACTTCTCCTGCCATTTTTATTGTTCTTCTTACTACTATTTACCACGATAGTACTCTCCCTTTCCCTGTTCCTGCAATCCTTCCTCTGACATTTGCTACCGTTTAACAATGGAATTGGAGAGCCGTTACGAGGTTTCTTCATCTCTTGTCCTTGCACAAAGAAAAGGAGAAAAACAAAAGTTTTTTTTCTTTCCAATTTTTTTGGGTGGTTGTCGTTGGTTCCTGGGAGATGGGAAAAAGAAGAAAGGTTTGTGAAGGCTTTTGTTGTTGTGTCGTGTGTGCGAGAGTGGAGAGAGAGAGAGAGGGAAGCTAAGTTGGGTGCAGAGTGCCCTCCGTGTTTTTGTTTCTTTTTCTGGTCTTCACTTCCAACACTTTCGGGAACTACTTTTTTATAGGGTTTGAACGGCGGTTAATTCGGAGGCAATTTTGTGTGCCAAATTTGTCCTTCAAATTCTAAATTCAGACTTCTTTTAACGACCACTGTAGGGTCTGTAAATTTATTTCCATTTCTCAGTCTTTCCCTTAAAACATTTCCAGTATATTTTCAATAACTAAATTCGTAAACCAAATATAATTTAAATTCAACTAAAAGTATGCACGCTTTGGTAAAGTCAACACAACAAGTGAAAAACGAGAAGAATCAAGAAACTCAGGTTTGAGTTCTACCCTCGCCCGATCGACCCACCACGACTCACTTTGTTTAGCTACTGTGACTACCCCAGGCTAAAGTTAAAGCCTAGAAAAATAGAGCTATGTTCAGATGAAAGTCGCACGATTCAAGTCAGTGATTTTCTTAATTACCATGGTGACGCTAACTGTATGGAGAAGAAGATCGCCCGTCACCCTCAATGTTTTGCCCTAATTGGGAAACTTCTGGAGACTCTTCTCGCGTGTCTGCAAAACGCCATGTTGTTGGTATAATTTTGATAACCACAACGCTGTCATTTTATTGCGCATGTCTGGTCGATACCGCACTCGTGTGATGTCATTGTTATTGTGTTTGTTGGAAGAGAGTTCTATATTGCTGGAAGAGAGTTCTATGTCTCTAGCAGTCTGTGCTTTATCTCACATGGCCATTCATACCCTCTCGTATCAATCCCACAAATTCTTTTTTTATTTATTAAATTTTTTGATATAATTTTAATATAATATATATGGTATCTTCAAGTCGAAGATATTCAAATTATGTGACTCAATACACGTGCATATAAATTGATACTTTTCCAGAGGATTTAGCTATGTCCCACAACCATGGAACTCTCCATGACCATGAGTGCAAATTTTTAAAAGCTCCAACAATGTTACATGGTGTGTCCAATGAGTGTAAATCGTTGAAACATGTAAGATATGCAAAATTGAGATTTTTATATACACGGGCATGTTCGTGTAAACGTGCAGTGATGAAATTTTTATATACCTTGTATATGCTCATGCATACCTTAACATTTATGAAAACTCTAAATTTTTTCCCTCAAAGTAAAAAAGAGTCAAATAAAGCATACCACAAACATGAAAATTAGGTAAAATTAAATAACGATACTTTATAAACTAATATAAAACATGTTGAAAATTAACAAAATCTTAAATTAAAACCAAAAAATCAAAAATATAATTAATCAATTAAAACCATCATAATTCTTGGGTTATCTCCCACGCGACACTTCTTTATAAGTCTTATAGTTGTACATCTCAGCAAGCTCTTTTTTAACCTAAATTTATAATTAGCTGCTTACTTCCACTAGTCATCCCATATAAAAGTTAAATAGCCTATAAATAAGCTACCTGTTATAAGATAATAAAGACATAAGGTATCAAATTAAATAAAATCCCTTAGATCTTTAATTGATGATAGTTTGCTTTATAGGACGTAAGAACCTTTTGTACTTAAGACGACTAGTGATAATTCCTTAATAGTCTCTTTATTTGGTACCTCCTCTTTATCTTCCTTTATCTCATCTTCCTTCTCCTCTTCCCTCTCTTCTTCCTTCTTTTATTGGGTAGTAGCTTCCCCCATGTCTTTTTCCTCTATCTCCTCTAGTGTCTCTTCTTCTTTCTCTCCTAAAATAGAAACTTCCTTTATATCTTTAAAATCTAGCTCCTCTTTACTCCATAAAGTTATATTATTTGCATGTTTCCTCAAAG
>JANZLD010000236.1:52693038-52704697 GCA_026413575.1 Erythroxylum carthagenense
TTGATTTTATAATAAGAGAAATGTTTTCTGAGTCTTGAATTGTAGTGATTGCTCTAGTACGCCACCCTCGCAGGACACGGGCTCGGATATCACCATCGATATCGGGTTCGGGTCTGGCGGGAGTGGGGTGCTACAGCATATTCCAATCTCTCTTTTGGTATGCAATGAATAATATCAAAAATTCTCTTTATCTTGATTAGCCAAAACTCAGCATCTGGAGTAGTAACTGATGACTCCCCCAGAAAATCCTCTACTCCCAACCTCTTGACTTTCTCTAATGTCAGCTTTTGTAGTGGAAGAGGTCGTTATGGTTGTATAAGAGGAGTAGTAACCATATGTTGTTTTATATAATCCACCATAACTTGGAAAAACTCTACTGGGTTAGGAATTGGATGACTAGCAGGTGATGGTATGGGTTGTACTGACTGTCCAGCCATGCCCCTATCTGTATCACTAGTTGAGGCACGACTTTCCTCCTCTCGCTTAGCGGCTCCCAAAGCACCTGATTCCATTCTTTAATCTATAACACATTGAAAGGGTGGATCTATATTAGATTCACATCATATTCTCATATAATCCTTCATTTGGCATGTACATAATTCACTTTTTCTTTATTTCCTTAATTATAAACCCCAAAATTGCCCAACTTGGCTCTGATACTAGTAAATGTAACACCCACTATTCGATAATGAAATCGACATACCGAGTGGTACTATATTTTTAAAAACTTAATACTTCAAACTACAACATTTTTATTTAAACCTCATTAATCTAGCAACTACTATTCAATACACTTCTCATGCATGTTTCTCAAGTATCCATCTCCATGTCAAACTCCTTAACAAAATAATTTACCCATCTTTTAATACCTTTCAACACATCTAAACCAGATTTCATACATAACTTTCATTTATTCACATATAATTCACAATAAAATCTTGTAAGATCCTTCACTTCTTTATATGTACATGCCATAACAAAAAACCAAATAAAAATTTGTAATACATCCATCTCCAAATCTTTCAAGGTCCTCTATGTAACTCTTGTCTTATAGTAGATCCGCCACAACTTTTTTCTAATTCTCTTCAAAACCTATGCGTGGGAAGAAAATCCACACGCTAAGTTATAGGTTTAGTGGTGTTCAAACAATCCCATTTCTCATTCAATTCTATTCAATTCACCCAATCATAACATGCATGATATATAATATTTTGCACATATAAATATCTTCATTTATTTTTAAGTAGAAATAGGCATTTAAAAATCAAGTTATGAAATACAAGCATGTACCTATTATAATAGTTTATATCGAAATATACAATGATTTCATTTGAAGTCCTTTAATAATTAATCATGCATTTATCTACTTTTTGTAATTTCCCAAAGTAAAATCCATCGGAATTGTATCACTGAGTCGGATAAGCGAGATTTAAAAAATACAAGATTGGGTTCTTGGAACCATACGATCCATTTTTTTAATATACATTCACATTGGAACTGAGCACTCCGAGCCATGCAATTCATAACCTAAATCAAATATCTTACATCAGAATTGAGCTCTCAGAGTCATATAGTTCGGTAACATATATTATGACGTAGTACTGCTAACTCCCTAATTGGCATGCCAATCTTATCACATCCTTCCAATTCTTATCTATTTTACTAGGGGCAAATCTAATTAAATTTCATTGAAATTTAATGATAATCGCTCATAATTGTCAATTCAAGCTATTCCATATTCGACCAAAGCAAATGTCATTTTTTTCGTTATTGGTTTTAATTTAATTCATCCAACATTCAAGATATATTCATCTTACCAATTAGTTAAAAATAACATGCATATCAAGTTTCCCAATTTAAACATAAGTATGTCAATTGGGGAAAATACAAATTATAAGTCCAAAATCTCAATTAATCATATATAATACTTCATTTAACGTTCAATTAAATATTTTTAACAGCAATTTCATAAACCCCCATTTTTTACTCAAGAACTATAAATTTCCCAATACACAATTTTTAGGAAGAAGTAGAATTGCAAGAACACATATGAAATTGATGTCCAATTCTTCAAATTAAATTTTCATAAACTTAAATTCCATCATCAATTCCTTATTCTTTCACTTTCTCTTTCTCTCTCTCCTTCAATTCATCTTATTTATCTTCATAATATTGCAGAACAAATTCAATTTCATACATTTGATTCAGTAATGCATGCAATCATACCAAAATCATGTACTAAAAATAATTAAAACTTCATTAACTTACCTTAAAAAATTTCGAGTACTATATATCAAGAACATTCATATACCTTTTCTTTATGTTTTCCCTTTTTTTTTTGTTAATAAGGTGAGTTTAGGACCCTAGGTTGATGATTTAGTATTTAAGAGAAAATTTGGGGGTTAAAACTAAAAAAATGGCTTGAAAATGTGAGAAATGAAAGGAAAATGGAGAAGAAAGGAGAGATGGTGGTTCTCGGCACTCTTCAGAGGTAAGTGGCCAAGAAAATGACAAAAATGTCACGTGGTCATTAAAAGTTTTCCAAATTTTTTTAAGATTAACTTTATCTATTAATTCGTTTGCTCAATAAAAATTACTCATAAGAAAATATCATCCTCACATAAAAACCTTAATTAATATCATTTATTTTTATTAATAGTTTTAGGATTAACTTTCACCATTTCTCAAGTCAAACTTTAACCATTGGTCAAACCCTCAAAATGAACTCGTTTGGAGCTCTAATTTAATCCTCTGGTTGTCTTTGAACAATATTATTGAATGCTAAATAAAATAAAATTCAATTTGAGCCCAGAATATCACTATTCACCTCAGGATATACTATTCACGATCTAAAAAGTTTTATTTATGAAATCGAGATTGTTTAGGGCGTTACATATTTGAAGACTTCTAGTGCGCAAACAAGCACTATGAGTTAGGTGGATTCATTCCCATTATATAAGGCATAAGAGTTTTTTTTTTTTTTTGAAAAGTTTCAAGGCATAAGAGTTCTAGAACATTAAGTTAAGTTGTGCCATTTTTTGGACTTTATTGCCTATTCTTAAGATGAGGGAGTTAGTAGGGACCGAGATTAAAAACAATACTAGTGATGGTTATAACATCAATTTTTGGCATGATAATTCGAGCATTAAGGTTCCTCTTGCTAACATTAATGAAGTATGCTCATTAGGGAACCTCATTTATGATAATGCCTCCATTACAAACATTTTAGTTAATAATAAGCACAACCTCACAAAGAGATGGGTCAGAGATTATGACTATTTCTTCTTCTTCTCTTGTCAAGTTCAGCATGGAGGACTCAATTTAATGGCTTAGGCACTCTTCAAACGATTTTGCCAACAAATCCTATAGATAATTCTTAGGGAGCTATGTTCCCAAGGTGAATTTTTTTATGTGGTTTTATCAAGGACTACCTAGAGTTGTGCTTTGGCTAGCTTATAAATAGAGAATTAGTCAGATAGAGTCAAAGGGAATCACAATTTTCCCACTTGGTGTGCATATTGTAACCAAAAATTTGAGACACTTAATCATCTCTTTTTTTCAAAGCTCTTTCTCCAACTTCAAGAAATTTTGAAGCTATACAACATTACTTCTTCACCTAGGGATTGGTTTGGGGTAACCTCGTGGTTGCCTCAGTTACGAAATATGACTAAAGGAGATCGAATCATCCTTCATATTGCCAAGGAAGTCTAGTTTACGAGAAAGATCCCTGGTTATCTCACTTAACATTTCCCCCTTTCACTTTTAGACATTCCAATATCTCAAAGAGACCATACTAAATATCCTTTGTTAAGAATTTTTCAACAGAAGGCCTCACATCATATGCATTTGCTATTTTAATTTAAGAATATAAAAAGGGTGTAAATAGTGGTTTACAATATTAATACCAAATATTCCAGATCTCTTGCTATCAACCAGAGGATTGTGGCTCCTTCAGCTTATGATTAGGAACTTTAATCAGTACAAGTTAAGAGATCTATAAGATGAGTGCTATAGCCGTTTGAATCTCTGTTAGTTTGCTTAGGGACTAATCCATTAGTTGCAGACATCAAGCTTCCACTGATCAGTTAAGTAAGAACCTTGATTTTCTAACTTCCAACATTTATGTTGAGGAAGCTGTTTCAGTTTTCAACTCCACAAAACTTCTTGAACTTCCACTGTCTAGTTAGCGTAAGAGCCTTGATTTTCTAACTTCAAATATCTATGATGAGTAAGCCATTTCGGGTGTTTTCAACTCTATAGAACTTCCTTTCCCAAATTTTCCTCGGTTAGCTCTTGTTTCGAGTTGTTCTATAATATACGGTCAGTTTCTTAAATGCTTATGATTTTACTTCAACTTTATTCCTTTAAAACTTTAATTTCTCAAAAACATATTAAATTTTCAGCTTCTAGAAACTTGAACTGAAAAATGTTTATAAAAACTAAAAGTAAGTTTTTTGAAATGTCAAGTATTTAAACTATTTATAATAATTTCTTTCATAAATTGAGATGCTTAAAAAAAAAGTAAAACATACCAATTGATGAGACGTATCAGTGAACAGGCATTATAAACAAGCTTACAGGATGGGCTTAAGGCATCCTGTAAGCTTGTTTCAGACTTGATTTCGGACAAGTCTTACGGATCCCTTGGAGAAACCAAGTAAAATTCCTTGTTCTTATACAAAAAACACATTGGCACATTCACTAAAAGCTTCAACTATTTATGCAAAAAACGGTAGCAAAAGTTAATGAAGTGATCATCACTAATACATTTACTGGAGGAGTAACAAGCTTCTCATGTCGGCTGCATGGCCTGCAATGAGACAGCCAGCCTTCCGAGGGTGTCTCCTTTATGACTCTACTCCTTTCGGTTCTGTTATTAGCGCATATTCCAATTCACGTCTTTGTCCTGTTCGAATTAAGGGGAGGCTTCCCGGTTTTTCCTCCTCCAAAAGAAGACTTAAATGTGTTTGAGGCGGGTAATTGTTCAAAATATAATCAATTTCCTCTCCACTGATCTCCTTCTGATTCAGCAAAACCTGAAATATGAGTCGGAGAATGACTTAAAGTCACAAAGAAAGGCGTTCCCAAGATGATCTCTGCAAATATGTATTATAGGACTGACTTATGACAATTTTTTGTTATTTCAGCTTCAATGATGAAAGGAAATCTATTTTTCATGATGTCAAGAAGAAGAAACAGAACTCTTTTCAGCTGAACTTCATCACCTTAACAGTTTTGAGTAATGCTGCATGGTGCCGCCTCAGCAAAGAAACTGTCCTCTCGTACATGTTATGTAGTAGCTCCTCTGTCCTTTGAGCAACTTGATCGTCCAAATTGAAGTTGATTGGTGGTTCAATAAGGTCATAGTCATCATAAAGTGATCCTTCAAAATCCAGGCGTGGACCTATAAATTTGACTTTCTTTCTCCAAGGAGGCGGTTCCCCATGTATGACCATTGGATTCTCCAAATTCCATCTGCTCAAAGTGTAAAACAAGACCAGAATAAACACCAATCAACTCTGAGAAACCATAATGTGCACCAATGGATAAAGCCCTAACATGGTTATAATTTTACGAGCAAGCCAAGATGCATCTGCAAGGTAAGTAATCGATGCCCTTGATGTATCTCGCCCATATATAACTTCTTCAGCTGCCCTCCCTCCAAGAAGAACCTTTGCAAAGAAATGAAAGGTGAAAATTTTCTCACCACCATGGAAGAACTATTAGCACTGATGACTGAACTAAACAAACTTAATTGTACACCTGTAGACGATGCAACAATTGTGGCCGGCGTTCAAACATATATGACTCATCATCAAGCCGATGAAAAACAAGTTGAGATAAAGTCTGCAAAAAGTCCGTAATATATTTTATCATATGCTTCAAATGACAAGAAATGCATATAGAGAAATCTAGGGGAAAATGCTGTTTAGTAGCCAACATATTGCATCTCAATAGTAGCACAAAAGCGCAAATGCAAACCCAAAATAAATTTAAAGTCAGCATTTTGTACTAATCATACAGAATGATACAAGAGAGTGAAGCAATGAGTCCTTATATTAACATCTCCTTTTGTTAAACCCATATGCTACTCCAAGCTTCATCAAAACGATCTGACATCCAACGTGAAGTCTAAAAGGCAGAAGTTCAGCATCAAAAGAGGAATAAAATCAAGGGACAAGAAGGATACCTGACCACGAGGGACAATGGAAATGCGATCACAGCACTCAACTTTTGCATTTTCATATCGCCTAAGCAAATGAGAAGTCATTGCAACTCCAACCTCGGTAGTAGCTCTACGACATTGTCCCTGATGACCCAACTCTATTCCAACACGCTTTGGTCCAATAGTAAGTCGATCAACTGCATCATCCATGTCTGACTGGAGAATTGCAGCATGGCCATGCCTGACCGCTACAAGAGCAGCCTCCTGAACCAATTGTGCCAATCTAGCTCCAGTCCATCCTGATCATTACACTTGTGGTCAGAAATAGAACTGGGGATCTCAACATAACCAACAAAAGCACTCACCAGGTAAATTTTTCGCATAAGTAGATAAATCAACCGACTCTGACATCTTCACTTTGCTTGCATGGATTCTTAGAATATCCAATCTACCTTTAGCATTAGGAGCACGTATCCTAATCTGGGAAAGAAAACCAGGATTACATTCAACTTACTAATAACTTTTCACAGTGCTAATATTAGATGCTTAAACAACTTGTTCCCAACCTAATATGCATTTCAACAATCATAAACAATTCAATGAGTAAAATTCAACTAAAATGATTTGCAAGGTTTCAGACTGTAGAAGATATAAATATGTGCAGCTAGGACATCATCCCCAAGACTAACAAACAAAACAGTAGTATACCAAACAATATTTAGCCTTTATGATAACCTGTCACTCCCATTTGTTTCATTTGGGAACAAAAACAAACCTTGCGATCAAAACGACCTGGTCGAAGGAGTGCAGGATCCAACAAATCCTTCCGATTTGTGGCAGCTAAAAATATAACACCTTTGCCAGTATCAAAGCCATCAAGCTCTATCAGAAGCTGGTTTAATGTAGTTTCTCTCTCTTGGGTGGCAGCATTATATAGGTGGTCAGTAGATTCCTTGAAAATCCCCTGACGTCTGATCACACAAACAGCAAACAGAAAAATCTGTGGGCAATAAGTTCTTGAATCATCTGCAGCAGGTGCATAATAAGCGAACTTGCTGATCTAAAAGCTGATAGTTTCAATACAAATGCAAATCTTATGGATTGTCAGTTTCCTATTTGGAGTGCTGCAACTATGTAACACTGTAGTCTCCTTTGAGAATAACAACAGAAGACAATTATATAATTGAAACATGAAAACATAACATCAAATTTTCCTTGTTACAGTTTGACACAAATTGGAGGCAGGAGAAAGCTTCTTTAATGAGGAAAATCATCAAATTCCTTGAAAAGAAATAAGGTCAGGTTGTATGAGGGGAAAAAATAGTGTATGCTTCTGAGTACCTAATCTATTTCAACCCTAAGTTTAACAATGAGCAATCACTTTGATTTTTAGGCTGGAAATGTAATGTATATGCTCCTATCAAAGTGACATTCTCTTGGAGTATGACTAGCAACTCAAGTTAGACCTACATAATAACTTCAATTCATCTATGGTATTTACAGCAATTACAGAAGATGAATTGGTATCTAGGGCATCACTAAAGAAACTCAAGGAAGTTTCTCTAAAAGCAAGTTGACACAGTGTCACATTATACCATTGATTCATTTCAGTGATCTATGTAAAACCACATACCTTGTAGCCAATGCATCAATTTCATCGATGAATATGACAGATGGCTTGTTCACCTGCACAGAAGCCACATCTCCCAATTAAACCAATTACATATACCAAGGTTATTGGACAAGGCTATACATTCAGGATTGAGACTTGGTACACATCATGGATATCACAAGAGGGTTTGGTTATGCCAGTGACAATATCTTGCAGGACTTGCAAAAGAAAATGCATACGAAGGAAGAACAGATTCAGTCATGCATCTCAAATGATTGCCCAATCGTAACCATGGTTGTCACCTTGGCTCTCTTAAAAAGATCCCTAATACGAGCAGAACCAACGCCAACTAAAACTTCTACAAATTCAGAACCAGCCATTTGGTAAAATGGAACTCCAGCTTCACCAGCTATAGCCTTGGCTACCAGAGTCTGCAAAGTAACTGCAAAACCTTAATATTTGCAATGAAAGGATTGCAATGGAATCCTTCAACTGAAAAACCAACCTTGCCACATCCAGGAGGACCTTCCAATAGTACTCCATGTGGAGGCTTTATTCCCATTTTGTCAAACAATTCTGGATTCTTCAAGTACCTCACCAACTAAATACGAACATTAAACGTAAAAATCAAAATTACAATCTGTAATGATGACAAGTGCATATTTTCTACAGAAAATGGAAAAGGTGAATATTGCTATGACAGAAGTGATCAGATTCTACACCAAATGCAACACCGAGGAATATGTAAAGGAGAAAATTCTGCCAATATAAATAAGTAAAAAGAAGCCGTGTCTGCCCCGTGAAAATCTTAATGGATTAATCATCAAAACACAAGTTTGTGAAATGTAATAACATTACCAAATGATCCTCAAAGGTTCATTTGATGATAAATCAGTTATATCTCCAATGAAGTTGATGGAAAGGACTTGCTTGGTTTTGTTTTAAAGTAATGGGGGAAAAAGAGAAAAAATCAAAATAAGAGAAAAAAACATAAAAAGCGTAGCAATCAGAAGGAAAGGTGTTTTCCTTATCCTTTAAGCAATTTATTGTGAAGCTTAGAACCTTTATGTTCCTCAAAATCCAGTGGAGATAATCGTTAGAAACAAGGAAATAGAAGAAAATGGATGTCCAATTGATTCCATCTAATTCACAGTCCAATAGCTTGATGAGTTAAAGGAGTATAAACGGGGGAGAAGGATCAGGAACATCCCTCTCACCATTGTAAATGCCAAAGAAAGTAATTGCTTCATTAAAGAGGAAGAAGGTTTTGATCTTACCCTATATGACTTGCAATATCCAGATAATATTTATCCTGATCAGTTGAATTTGAGATGCAATGATCGTCTATTCATTTATATTGTTTCCAGAGATAAACTATTAATTCATATGCGCTTTAGTAGCTGGAAATAATTGATTCCATTAGACACAATAACATATATTTCTGATTCTCAACTTAATAAGGATTTCAAGTAAAGAAAGAGCTCCACACGAGTACCTCTTGAAGTTCTTCTACTGCTTCATCAATTCCAGCCACATCACCAAATTTTACTCCAGTTGAACCCTGCAGACCAAATTTTCAAATTAGTATAATGAATAATACAAAGACACAGAGAAGCACAAAAATGTGGTTAGAAACTAACATCAACACGGGCTTCTGCTTTAGAACGAGAAAAATCAATTCCTTGCCATAAATCCTACAAAAAAGCAACTTTATCAGTGAACAATTTCAAGTAAAATGAAAGGAAGAGAATCCCCCTAATTTTTAAATAATTGAAACTTAAGTAATATTTACCCATTTCCTGAAGTTTTTAGGTCTTCTTGAAAGTGTGAAACGGACTAGAAGGACCATGGTCAAAAGCACAAGCAAGATTGGCTTTAGCATCTCAATACTGGCAGCCACACCACCAAAAGTGTAAAATTCAGATAATTTAGAGAGCACTCCTCCGTTAGTGAAAATATCCACAAAATTTTCCCAAACATTCTCAAAAATACCGACAATGATGCCAAGAAAAAAATTAAGAAATGGTTTGATTATAGGCAATACAACATATACAGCAGTCACAAAAATGAAACTTGTAACAGCAAATACTGCAGAAGCTAGGAATCCTCCAACAACAACTGCTGCAGCAGCCATAACAGCTGTAAGCATTCCAAACTCCACCATCACCCTACTTGATATTGAAGATGCTGTGGGATGAGGGTAGTCCGGCAACTTTCCCACAGAAGACTGCAAAAATCGAGGAAGCTGTCAGGAATACTCTCGACAGAAATGAAGATGATTTCCGATTTTCTTAGCATTTTCAGACAAAGATTTTCATGCCATGATTCTTGTTATATGAACTTCTGAACAGATAATTGAAAAATTACAATTCACTCAATATAATGGAAATCAAAATGAAATTATGTCTTCCAAACAGCTAACAAGCTTCACTGTTAGATAAAAATGAGATTATAAGATGTAGTAAAATATTCGTTTGCCAATGATTCTAATTTAGATGCAAGTATGTGCATTAGATGGACTCTTGGAGATTTTATTTTATCTAATTCCAATTTTTCATGATGACATTGATATTTCCATCTCCTTCAAAAGCATCTTTTCGTTCATTTCACCAAATTCAGTAGAAAAGACGAAAATATTTTACCTACTACTTTATAAAACTATTGGCACTTTTGAACCTACTAGTCCTAGCGCTTCTGCTGAATTACTTTCATGTTACTTCTAATCACCATTTCACATATCTGCTCATCCATGAACAAAACCAGTTGGAAGAAATAGAAAGGTCCAGTACCATCAACTGCCTCTCTATTTCATATCGAGGCCCATTGTAATTTTCCAGAAGAACTTGAACTTCATTCTCGTCTAGCTTCATTGCCCTGCATAATGAATATATATTACGTCACAACGTAATGCATAAACATATCCAAACAGAATATCTTTACAGTTGGGCACTTCAAACAAATTGTGAACAGATCAATGATCACCATTTGGTTCTTTGCAATCTCTTGTCACCCGGGATTTCTTTCAAATCAACAAGGAAGTCCCTATAGCCATTTGCATAGCCGCTAGCCGTAAACTCCTTCGAAGTCAATAACTTGACTTTGTTACTATTCATTGCCTTCTTAAAATCCTCAAAGCTCATCTTTGGCAACACCTCTAAGTTCCTATCGAACTCATCTTCTTCAGAAATCTCCGTTCCAAAAACCTGTTCGGGCACATAAAGCTTTCCTCTATACTCCCTCAAAATATCCTTCAGGTACACGGCCTCTATCTCATAATGAGTCTCGTTCCCCAATTTAGTGGGTTTCAATTTTAAATTCAATTTCTTTGACAAGTAATCAACAAGACCCACATTCTGATTTTTGCTCAAATTCTCTTTCTCCTTCAAAGTGTAGAACTTACCACCAATCAAGTATCTGGGCTCAACTTGGCTAGGATTTTCCCTCAGAACCCTAGTAACAAAATCCTCTTGGTTAGCATCAACGCGTCGCCGCGTCGAGCTAGAACTCAAGTCGCATAAAACCGTGAATGATCGGCGAAGAAACGGAGATTTTGACCGGAACCTTGGAGTGCAATGCACTGATCTTTGGTAGTGTTTTGGAAGGTAAACCCTAGCAGAGACGAAGGTGTCAATCGTTGTCATTAGTTAGCCAGAACTTGGAATTCTCATTAAGCACAAGCGTTGTAATGTTGATATTGAAGATTTGGAAATGATAGTGGAATGGAAGTGTTCGTCTAAACCAAAGTGGGCTCCTTTAAAAGAATGGGAGTGGAACGGATGTTCCAAGTTATTGCTTATATTTTTGTGCTTATAGCCTTGCGCGGACCGGAATCCCGAGTTCCTGAAATAACTTTCATAAATTTCAGGTTATCGTTTACTTAG
>JANZLD010000236.1:52781621-52793378 GCA_026413575.1 Erythroxylum carthagenense
TACTAGTTTGATCTATCGTCTCTTTAACAATCGGGATGTAGCCAACATTCTCTCAATTCCACTTAGTAACCATGTGATTGATGATATGCTCTTTTGGAAATTTGATTTAAAGGGTAGGTATACTGTAAAAAGTGCCTATCGTTTGCTTAGGGCGACTCCTTTAATGCCTTTTGCAACCTCAACTACATTATGGAATATGATATAGAAATTGTTAGTACCGCCTAAAGTGGTTAATTTCCTTTGGCGAGCTATCTGTGATATTCTACCTTGTTGGAGGAAATTGTGTTCAAGACGAGTTTAGGTCCCAGATATTTGTCCTTTCTAACTCGGAAGCTCAGAATCAAATTTCCATTCACTTGTTCTTTGTCCTTTCACCATGAGAGTTTGGCAATTTTCTACTTTGGGGTTTCGTGTGACTTCTGCAACAACTTTTGGCGACTGGTTCAATCAAATGGTTGGTTTGGTTGATTCTAATGCTTTATGCCATGTAGCCATGATTTGTTGGGCACTGTGAATCAACAGGAATGACATAGTATGGCGTCAATGTAGTCGAAATCTAGGTACAGTTCTATCTCTAACTTTGGGGGGTTTGGAATGCTTGGAAGGAGGCAAAGCAATATGGCCTTGAGTCAAATGGTGCTCTGAACCTTGATTGGTCTTGGTCTCTACCACCAGTGGATTGGTTAAAAATAAATGTGGATGCCTCCACTGGTTCTACTGCAGGCTACATAGGTGTTGGGGCTGTTGTGAGAAACTTAGCTGCGAGTTTTGTTGCAGGTCATGCATGGAGGTTTTCTGGTTTCTTTAATGTCAAATTTGCAGAAGCTATTACTGTGCAAAAGGCCCTGAGTTGGATTAAAGAACAAAGATGGAGTCAAGTATTAATTGAAACAGGTTCACAGCTAGTTGCTAATGCGATTAACAGTGTTTCAATTGAAAATTTTTCCGCTTTTGGTATAATTATTGAGGACTACATGCCTCTTTTGTTAGAGATACCAATAGTTTTGTTTACGGCGAATGTTGTTTCTCATACGTTAGCTGTTGGTGCACATTTTAATGTAGGCTTGGGGATTTGGTTTAAACCGACGCAAGTATAGATACATGGGCTGGATGCTTTTTGACACAACCACCCAACAATAGAGATGTCCAAAATTATAACGATGCTATACAATTTCTGATTGATTAAAGCATGCATCCAATGTTATTTTTCTTTTTATTTTTCTGTTCTCTTTTATTTGTACAAATTCTATTCAAATTCTTTGAAATATGTTTTTATCTATTAGATCCCGTAATGATTTTCTAATGTAGGCTTGGGGGTTTGGTTCTGCGTGCTACCTCTATCTCTACTGAATATTTTATTTTCTTCCTAATAAATTTTCAAATTTTTTTTCAAAAATATCAATTGCTATTATTTTTTTTTGTTTCTCACGAGGTATCTTAGGAGGGTTCCAACTATGGGAAGACACCTTGAAGCTATTCACACTCAAACTAATCCCCACTCGAGTCGGGTAGGTCCCTTTCGGGAGGCAAAGCTCTGACCCTAAGTTTTAAACGACTGCATATATGAGGAAGGTTCAAACCCACGACCTCACTTAAATCAAGAGAGCCTCTTACCAACTCACTTGTACCCTGAGGTTAATCAATTGCTATTATTATTCCTTCTCTTCAACTTTCATAAACCTTGCTTCTGGTTCGTGGATTTTCCTTAGTAGGCCCGCACTCCATTTTTTTGGGTCTAAACCAATACCAAAACCCTTCCGTCCGAGTATCCACATCTAAATCCAACCACAACGAAAGATGAATCCAAACAACAGTACAGGAACCAAATGTCTATGTTTCACACTTGTGGCAAATATTAAACACCACTGCTTTCACAATCACGGTCACACCGCTTCTTTCTTAATCCACATTAAGCACCCTCCCACTTTGCTCTGTCTGTCTCCGTAGATTCTTTTTCCTTTCTACTGTTTTTTTTTTTGGATCAACAGAAAATTACAAGGAGACCAGAAAATGAGCAAACCCCGCAGACCCCCTTCTGGCCGTACAAATATAGCCTCATGCATAGTTGCAACCATTTTCTTAATCTTCGTTGTTATCGTCATACTTATTGTCTTCTTCACCGTTTTCAAGCCCAAAGACCCGAAAATATCCGTCAACGCCGTTCAGCTTCCGTCTTTCTCCGTCGCCAACAACACTGTGAACTTCACCTTTTCTCAGTACGTCTCTGTCAAGAACCCAAACAGAGCCGTCTTCTCTCACTACGATAGCACTCTCCAGCTACTCTATTCGGGTTCTCAAGTGGGGTTCATGTTCATACCCGCCGGTAAGATCGACTCGGGTCGGACCCAGTACATGGCTGCCACCTTCTCCGTCCAGTCGTTCCCGCTTTCTGCTTCTCCGAACGCAGCGGTGAACGTGGCCCCCACGATTACCGGATTCGGTGGGATGGGTAATGGTGTTGCGGGTGGTAGTGGGTACAGAGTGGGCCCGACGATGGAGATAGAGTCCAGAATTGAGATGGCTGGTAGGGTTCGGGTGCTGCATTTTTTCACGCATCATGTGGAAGCGAAGACTGATTGTAGGATTGCCATTTCTGTGAGTGATGGATCTGTGCTAGGCTTCCATTGCTAGTTCCTTTTTGGGCATTTATCCTTTTCTTCGTTTCAATATAGTTTTTTTTTTCGTATAGATCTTGTAGCTTGCAGCTTTTTAGGCTTTGGGTGTGTTAAATTTGCATGCCCAATTTGCTTAAATGTAAAAATGAAGAATGATTGTCCTAGTGAAATCTGCTTAGATTTTGGTCTTGAACTTGGGAGCTTTTGGCATAGGTAAGCAATGGGTGCTTGCTTCTTGTGGAAAAGTTGAAGCTTAATGCAATGCCTTGTATCCTACTGTTACCCTTATTGATGGCTCCATCTGCTTTTGCTGTTGTAGGTTTTGTTTTCCTGCGGGGATTAAGTGTGGTGGAAGCAAAGATTTGATACCAAGATTATACTAATTACTAATTAATGTTGAGTGAACGAAAATGTGGAGTTGGGTTCATGTTAAGAAGTAAAAGGTTAAGATCAATGAGTCATGCGCTGGAAAGAGGAGCGAAATACGGACTTTTGGAGACTATAAAGAAGTTAATGATGTCACTGATTGCTTCCTTTTTTTTAAAAAAAATTATATAATTTCCTCTTATTTCTTTATTATCTTTCTTTGTTTTTAAGGAAGTTTCTTTGATGTGGGCATGAATTATTGGTGTTGTGGATGGGATAAAAGCAAAGAAGTCATTAAAGGAGACTCGGGTGAAAATTGGGAAGTTTGAAGTAGATAGGGGATTAAAAAAAAATGACGTAAAATGGTTGAGGCACAGTAACAAAGTGAGTGCAAGATACTTAACCAATATTACGTGGGATCCGCGCTTTGCTGGGATTCGAGTAGCTCCTTGTCTGACTGAAAGGATTCCACCCGACGTGTCCCTTAATTTTTGCCGGTGTTTAGGACCGACTCCACTAAATCAGCTTCGGCTGTCAGCTTCTTGGTCTCTACTTTTCTACGCTCTGTGGAAAGAGGAAAGAGGCTATGCGTGCTACTTGAGACTCTTTCCTTAAATCGGCTTCCGCTGTCAGTAAAATGCTTGAAAGCCTAACATCGATTATCATTTACAAGTTTTTTTATGCTCTTGATTTATGGATGGTGAGATTTCAGCTCTGTTAACTTGGTCAATGATGACCTAAAATGCCCAAAAACCTATATCTCGATGATTAAACCGACTCAATAGACACGTTAACATCTAGTATGAATCTTGTTTTACATAATCAGAGAAAGCTCAATAATATACTCTTACCCTTAATTAATAAAGAGATTATTTGCAAATGATTCAAATAAAAAAAAGAAGGATAGAAGAAAAGAAAAGAAAAGAAAAAAGAAAAATAATAATAAGAAGAAAAGGATGAAGAAGGAGAAAGTTAATAATAATAATAATAACAGTTACTAATTTAAGTTAAATCCGTTATAGGTAAGTACTACCTATTAACAAGTTTAGGCTAATTATAAGAAAAATTATAAGAATCTCTTTATGAGGGATTCTTTATCTGGATTTTAAAATGTCAAAGTTTTCTATTGCGGATCATGCCCTTATTAAGTTATAACATTGTGATATTATCCTTGATCATCTCTCTCTAATTCTTCTTCAGCTTCTCTTTTTTTGTTTTGCAATCCGTGAGTATGATCTTCTCACATCTTCTTATCAACGCATTCAGGTGTCTCCTCTTAACGTATCCAAATTACCTAAACCTTGTCTCTCTTAGTTTGTCAATAATATTAGCTACCTTTAATCTAGCCCTTACTATTACATTCTTGACCTTTTTTCTTCTAGTAATGTTGCAAATCCATCGAAGCATTCTTATCTCCATCTCCATCACCATTAGCTTATGATTATGCACTTGTTGATGGGCCAACATTATGCTCTATAAAACATAGCCGACTTATTCGCTAAACGATAGAATTTACCTTTAACCTTAAGTGATATCTCCTTGTCACATAGAACTCTTGATGCACTCCTTCATTTAAGTCATCTAGATCTAGCCTAGTAAACTATGAACTTCTTCATTTAAGTCATCTAGATTTGGTCTAGTAAACTATGTCTTCATCAAACTCTCCATTGTTGTGTATGATAAAGCTTAAACATTTAAAACATTCATTTTATGGTATAACTTCTGAACCAATCTTTACCTTCACATTGGTAACCACTCTATGTCTCGAAAAGTTACAGTTCACGTACTCACTCTTAGTCGTTCTCAATTGAAAGCCTTTTATCTCTAACGCAACCCTCCAAAGTTCAAGTTTGGCATTAACCCCCTTTTTTGTCTCAGCCACTAAAACAATGTCATCAATAAATAACATAAACCAAGGCATATCCCTTTGGATATTCTTGGTGAGCTCATCGCTTACTATTGCAAACAGAAAGGGTTTCAAAAAGGACCTTGGTGTAGTCGAATATCTATAGAAAAATGCTTTGTATCCCTTCCTATTGTCCTTACTATAGTTTTTACACCTTCATACATATCCCTAATAATTTGTATATAGGTCATAGGAACCCTTTGACTTCTAAACACCTCTATATAATTTCCTTTGGTACCCTATCAAATGCCTTTTCTAAATTAATAAAAACCATATGTAAGTAACGTTGTTTTTCCCTGTAATACTCCATTAACCTTCTAAGGCAATGCAAAGCTTCTATCGTAGACCTCCCTGGCATGAAGCCAATTTGGTTTTTCAAGATAGAAGACCTTTTCCTATAACTGAGTAATTTGATGCCTCTATAGTTATTACAGCTTTGGATGTCCCCTTTGTTCTTATATAAAGGAATTACCATACTAAATATCTACTCGTCTAAAATGTTGGTAGACTTAAGGATCACATTAAAAAGCTTGGCTAGACAAATAATGCCCTCTTCATTTAGGCTCTTTTGCACCTCTATAGGTATCTCATCAGGCCCTACTGCCCAACCGCTCTTCATCTCCCTTAATGTTTTCTTAATTTCATCCCTTGTAATCTGTTGGCAATCAGTAAAATTACGAAACCTCTCGAACGAGCTAAGGTACCTAAGAGATGTTATCCTCCACGCTTTCATTAAAAAGGTTATAAAAATACCTCTTCCATCTTTGCTTAATGTCTTCCTCAGTTGTAAGCACACGCCCTACTTCATCCTTTATACAACACATTTGATCAAAATCTCTTGCTTTTCGTTCCTTAGGTTGCCAACTAAAAAATATCCTTCTCTCTATCTTTAACATCCAGTCATCGATATAAATTCTCATAAGCTCTAAGTTTAGCTTCTGAGAATGAGATCTTTGCCTCTTTCTTTGCCAGTCTATACCTTTCTTTATTGTTAACTCTCTCTATCTCTGAGATGCTATCCAATAGGGCTTTATAGGCAACCTTTTTTTAGCTTAACTCTTTCTTGAACATCTTCATTCCACCACTAAGACTCCTTCTTACTACCCTTGGCTCTTTAGAAACACCTAAAGCCTCGAGAGTTGTATTCCTTAAAAGAGTTGCAACTCTTTCTCACATTTAATTAACATCTCCTATCAAATTTCATTCTTCTCCATAAATGACTTTATCCTTAAATACGTTCATCATATCCCCTTTCAAATTCCACCATCTAATTGTAGTAAACCTCTTAGGACTTTTTTTCTTTCTTTAACCCTTAATAGAAAGCTCCAAAACTAGTAGCTTATATTAAGTTAACATGCAAGCACTAGGTATCACCTTACAATCCTTGCAACTAGATTAATCACTCCGCCTTAAGAGGAAGTAATCAATTTGAGTCTTCTTGTATTTGTTTTTAAAAGTCACCAGGTACTCCTCGTTTTTATTGGAAAAAGACTTAGCTATCACCAACTCAAATGCTACCCTGAAATCTAACAAAGTGGTCCCGTTAACATTCTTTTCCCTGTACTGAAACTCCTATGTGTTTTTGAGTAACTATCTGAGGTTGCTCCTATATGGCCACTAAAGTCTCCTTCTAAAATAACTCCATCGCTAGGGAGGATTTATTGAATCACCTCATGTAGCTCTTCCTAAAAACTATGTGTAAGTTATTCATCCAACCCTATTTGAGGTGTATAAGCACACAACATTTATAACATCACCCTCCACCATAATCTTTAAGGACATAATCCTATCAGTAGTCCTTTTTCCCCCTACAACATGTTGTAAGAGTTTTTTGGCAACCAAGATACCTACCCCATTTTGTCGTCTTGAACCTCCCTAATACCAAAGTTTAAACCCATTGATTTCTTTTGCTTTAGACCCTGTCCACCATGTCTCCTGAATGCATGCTATATGAATCTTATACTTGTCTAAAGTTTCCACTAATTCTAAAGACTTCCCCATAAGGAACCCGAAGTTCTAAGAACCTATTGGTAATCTATCAACATCTTTTCCTCTTCTAAATTTGAAACTCACTGAAGGACTAACAAGTGGTCTCTCATCAAAGCTCAAGGCCACTACTAATGTCCTAACACCTAATACAAGCTAAATGATGATGATGATGACGACGACGACGACAACGATGATGATAATGATGATGATGATGATGATGATGATGATGATAAAGTTTAAAATAAAATACAATAAAATAATAAGAATAATAATAAATAAAAAGTGTAAAAGTTTAAGCAAACAAACAAATCAATAGGAAAATAAGTGACCATTATAGTCCCACTTCTCCAAATTTTGACACAGACAACAATTCATAAATAAACAAGGTAAGAACAAACAAAACCAGATCTTAAAGTCAACAACTAGATCATCACCTAAGGCACGATTACATCAAGCGCAAACACTATAACAAATTGAATGTCTTTAGAATAGAAATGAGATAATATTTACACAAGTGCGGTAGAATGTATCAAAAGAAAGCAACTCAATTCTCACAATCCTTTACCAAATCTCTTGTGGCCAGAGATGGAACCTTTTGACAAATGAAATGATTAGAAAATGAAACTTTTAAAGACCCAAACTATTAAATACATAAGAAGAGGAAAGTTAGAATTTTCAATTTCTTGTCGAATTTCTCAACAACCCAACAATAAACATCTAAAAAAATGTTGAGAAAAACACCACCTGATCTTATAATTTGCAGTAAGAAAATTTGTCTATCAAGTGTATGCAAAGTAAAGGAAACTAATAAAAGTTATACATCAAAATATTTAACATAGACAGGCTTTAGGAATTAGAAATAGAAAACATCAGAGAGTGAACAATGTGTAGTGAGTATAAAGCACGCAATCAATAGAGACAGGTGAGAGGCCACTGAGTAAAAGCAAATTAGAAAAAGAGACTCATTTGGAGATTCTAGAGAAATGCAAGATAATCCAAGTTAGACGATGAGAGAACTTGACAGAACAGTAGGAAGTAGCTCAAAATCAAAGACAAGCTTGGATCTACAAGCTACAGAGAAAATCAACATAAACATCAATGACAATAAAAAGCCTAACAGAAAGTAGTAACTGAGAGTGACAAAGTGTTTACCCATGATGTTTTTAACCCTTGATCATCATGTTCCTTTAAGAAGGCTTAGGCTCCTTATAAATAACTTTAAGTAGTCATAAAATAACAATACATTCGAATTGGATGAAAAAAGGAGATAGAAATTAAGAAATAAAAGCAAAACAAAATAAGAACAAAGAATGATTATATAATTTGGTCATGAAGGAGAAAGAGGTAAAAAGATTGAGATTGATTATTTTCTAGTAAAATGGTTGCTATAGAAATTAATATTGTATGGTAGGTGTTGATTGGGTAAAAGAAGTTAAGCTTTAGTAGGCCTATAAGTGAAAGGAGATGAAAATATGGAAAGCTCAATAGACATTTAGTCAAAGCATTTGGAGGCATATGGGATGGTAGAAATTCATAATATGGTGATTTACATGGCAAATATGTTACAAGTGAGTAACAAACACGATAGATAAACATGGCCAAGTAGACTAGAAGTTAAAAAGTTTTAAAAGAGATGTTTGAGATTGACGTTAAGGAAGCAACCTATGAAAGATAGTTAATAGGACCTTGGCCAAAATGGGAAGTGGAAAAAATTACTTAAATTAAGAAGGCTATATAAATACACTAGTGCCATGATAGAAATACATGACATAACATCAAACACGCACAGACAAACAATAAGTCTACTCTAAAAATACAATTTTATTATTTTCAAATTTTCTTTACACTAAGTATTCATTTTCATTATCTCAAATTCTCCTTGAAGCTTGTACTTTCCCTTTGCTTAAATTAAATTGTTTCTTATTACAACACATTTAGCATTTTGGTAGATTAAAATTTTGTGTTCTAAGTATTTTGAAATCCACCTATATTGTTGATAAAAAGTTAGGTACAAATTCTTGGAGATTCCTTCCTAGTACGCTCCAATTCTAGATTCATCATTTAAGTGAAATAATTTGACATACTAGGTAAGTCATGATCTTGTGTAAAAGCAATCGATAGAAATCACTGTGCTATAACAATAATGACCACACGTTGTTACGCTAGTCAAAATAAAATAACTAGACTACTACTATAGTAGTGGCAAGTCTAGGTCGATCCCATAAAGAGTGTGTGTAAAGTTTATGAAATAAAATTAACGCTGGGGGGGGGGGGGATTGGATTTTTAAAGAAAAATAAATTAAAACTAACTAATAAAAGCAAATTAAAGAAAACATGCAAAAATTGATACAAGTGGGGAATTTGGTAGGGCCCCGGTTCTTTGCCTCAATCTCGGCCTATACCCTAATCAAGCATATTTTATTAATTTATTGATCTTTAACCTCTCCTAGCAATTATTAATTGTAGGTTAACAATTAACCTGAGTTTTCCTTTAGGTTTTGTTTAATCAAGATATGATCGTTAATTAAACCTAACCACCGAATAACCTTAGATACGATCTCTAGATTTAATTAGGCAGTAGCATTATGAATTAGGAAAACCGATTAATGAAGGCAACAACCATATACGATGCGTCATTTAACCTAAGTCATGTTATCCATAATGATTACGAATCATTAGTCGCCACATATGAATTTCACATAACAAGTACAGATTATATCAAAATTCTAGCAATGAGTTTGAAATTAACGATTCAATGAACGCATTAAAATCATCAATTCTCAATACCTAACGAGTTCATACATAAAAAATCGAATAATAATGAAAATCTGATTATCCATACACAATACCCAAATCAATTAAAATAGGATAACACAATCAATTCTTAATGAGAGAAAGAAATAACAAAATAATAAAAAATACTTAACTCGGGTCGTTGGCATCGATGTCACCTCCGAACCGATGTCAAGATGCCTAGCCCTTCATGGGTCTTTCGTAAAAAAATGCTTCAGCCCTATCCAATGTCCCTACTTAAATACCCCTTCGGTGCTTACTCTCCAATACAGCCCTTCTCCTCTTACTGTTCATCGACAAGACAATTTAATGTTGGAGTTTATGCACTGTTCACTGCTCACGGACAACGTCCGCAGTTGCTTTCTAAAACGCGATCCTCGTCTGTGTTTAACACAGTCTCACGCCAGCTCTCTTCTCCTACCTTCCTGCTCATTGTTGTGCCGCACGCTGAATGTTCACTCTTGATGGGACAATTAAGTTGCTCCCATTTTTTTATCCCTTGTGTGCTATGTATGCATTTTAAATGCATGGACGCAACATTTAACGCAGCGTGTGCTGTGTTCACGCTGCCTAAATGTAGCGCATGTTGCATGGACGCAGTGTTAACGCATGCATTGCTGCGTGAAACGCAGCACAGCAACCAAACTTCCTTTTTTTTATTACTTCTTGCATTAAAATTTTTCTTCTTCTTTGTCTTCCATTTTTCTTGTCTTTTTTTTTCTTCTTGCTCCATGAAGACAAGAAAAAAATAAATCATTGAAAAATGACCCAAATGTATGCTTCCGACTCATTTTAATTTCTTTGCTCCCAAATTGTACCTAAAATCATATATGAATTAAAGTGAATTTTAATTTCTTAAGCATTTTTATGTCAATAATCACCAAGTGTAAATGATTAAATATATTAACAATTAAACACATATCAATTTCTCCCATACTTAGCTTTTGTCCGTCCTTGGGCAAAACATCCAAATTAAGCTCAAAGATCCGAAACATTTACTCAATTTTCATATTTTCTAAGACAATATAATCATAACCAAAGACGAGTGACTTCCAAAAATCATCGCAAGAAAACAGCATTCCAAGCTTTTACTCATGATCAATCAACATTCACTATCTTTAAAAACTGAGCAATCTAATGGTAGACTCAAAAAATGTGTTGAATTAAAATATATCCACCGGTACACTCAATATCATTCATGATCATGATAATCCACAACTTTCCATATCATTTCATTTCTCCACCACTAATGTTCATATGCAAAATCATGAATCAAAGGGCCTTTCAAGGTTGTAATGTCGGCAAAGGTAAGGTGAGATATATTTGGGTTAAGTAGTATGAAAGTAATCAAAGCTAGTGAAACAAAGCAACACTCATCAGAAACTGGGTACCGTCAGCTATGACAAATGCAACATTTATTTTCATAACCCCATTTAGCTATCACACACAAACCACTTGAAGCATATACCAATCTGAAGGAATCATTCATTCAATTTATACCAATGAAATTATAAGAGTGAACCTCCAAGCTAACCTCTACCTCATATTCAACATACTCAAATAACACATCCATTACAACTCTAGGAAGATGCATAAACTATAAACAACTTTTCAACACATACGTAATTATTCCTTGATACATTTATTTTAAACAAAAATATTTTTCATTCTCTTTCTTCCTTTCTTCCTTTCTTTTTCTTTTCTTTTTCTTTTTTTCTTTCTTCTTTTTTTTCCATTCTTTCTTTTCCTTGTAAAAATTTAAATAAACTACATCAACATGGGAGTTTCAATGATAAGACATAAAATAACATCCCAACATTATAACCAACCTTCACATATGTACACCCCCATACTTAGAATTTTGTATGTCCACAAACTCAGCAATCACAAATGTTCTACTAGCTTTATGACTTGGGTAGAAAATTTGGTTAAGTTTAAAAGCATAAAATGTAGTTTATACAAAAAGAAAGGTATAAAGCTCAAAGGGGATTAACAAGGGAAAAATCATGATAATAGGATAGGTTATTTGGCCAATGTAGTTTATGAAAAACAAAGAATGCCTAATCATATCCATGTTAATGCATGTGA
>JANZLD010000236.1:52799909-52810042 GCA_026413575.1 Erythroxylum carthagenense
TTCATGACAAACATTTCATAGTCATGGAGAAGCATGTTGATCTTTGTTTCTCGAACTTGGTTGGTTCCTTCATGAGTAATGCGTAGTCTCTCCTACATTTCTTAATCACTAGTGCGTGAGTTAACTCGATTTCTCTCCTCAACAGTGAGAGTGCAATATATCAACTTTATGGCTTTTACGTTGATGTAGGCTTGCTTCCAATCATTGTCATCATATTCTAGCTCCATCTTTACCTAACCATTTTCGTTCAATGGAACATGTGGATCGAAGATTATGATCTTCCAATACTCCACTCCCTCGCTTATAATATGGTATTCCATAGGATTTTTCCAAGAAGAATAGTTAGTATCATTAAAAAGAGGAGGGCGATTATTTGTGTTACCTTCTTCCGCTAGGTTGTTGTGTGTCAAACTCAGCGCCATCCTTGGATTTTTATGCTTTGATACCAATTGAAAACGATCTAGAAGGAGGGTTAAATAGATCTTTTAAACTTTTTTTGCAAAGTTCTACAATAACAAAGAATTAATACACACAAACAAACAAATAGATTTAAATATAAAGAGAAGGGAAGAGAGGCAAATACTATTTTTATAGAGGTTCGGTGCTAAGACCTACGTCCTCTACCTAAGCTCCCACTTAGGATTTTGGCAAAACTCTTTACCACACACTTTTTAGTTCAGTGTGAACTCTTCAACACAACTTGACTTCCGGCTCAAGCTACACCTTACAATCGATCTGTTTTCTGGAAAAAATCCTACCTTCCAAGTGATTCTCCACTAATCACTCAACTCACAATGACAAGAATAGAAATTGAAGTTGTAAAGCTCAGTACAGCTGAGTACAATTTAGAACAAGCTAAGAGAAAATTGATGATAAATTGGAAATATAGTATTATGCTTTGCTTTGGACTTGTGTATACAATCCTTTGAAGTTCCCTCAATTTATTTGCCGGCTTCAAGTTGTTTTTAGACGTTGTAGAATTCTTCTAGCCATTTTAGAATGCTCCTAGCCATTGTATGAAGATTTTTGTTCCGTTTGCAATCAATTGACTCAGTCCTATATGTTCAGCTGTAACTAATAGTCGACTAGTCGGTGTGTAATAGTCGACTAATATATTATAGTCTCAAGAATCAATCGACTAGTACTAACATCTTTTATATGAGTTTCTTCTCCGCTCTTCGAATAGTCGACTAATATCATGATAGTCAACTAGTCCACTTATCCATCTAATAGGTCTGTTGTTAATAGTCGACTTGCAACATGCTGGTCGACTTGTCTTGGCACGAACTGACAAATCTGATTGGCTATAGTCGACTTACAGCTTGATATTTGACTAGTACTTAGCTCCAATGTATATATCTCACATAATCTTCAATCTAATTTTTTGAGACGCTGATTTGAATTATCTGAACGTTGTTTATCTCTTGCATGTTGAAGATATGCTTGATTTGTACAAATCCTTTATTTTAATTTCAATCTAAATACCTGAAATTATTTCTTAACCAATTCTATAAATTTTATTATTATCAAAACATAGAAGGATTTAATTTGTCAACCTCCATTGGTCCAACAAATTAGACATATGGAAGTAGGTCATGATTGTGACAGAGAGCATAGATAGCAATCCCAGCAAATTTTAGCTTTTCCAACACGCGATTTTTTTTTGTAATTTTAATGTTTTGGGGCTATTTTTGGAACCAATTAAATGGGTATACCCTAGAAAAAACCATAGAAGACTCAAGAACTATTTAAGATCATAAAACACTAAAAAAAGAGTACCTTTATCGTACCAAATTGAGATTAATCCGAGGAAGATCAAGAGGAGCATCAGTTGTCCATTATTTTCCAAATCTACATATTCAGCTCCAAATCAAGTTTTTCTTTCTTTAATTTTGTTATGTTTAGTAAAATTGATGTGTGAACTAGAATGGAAGATGTTATACACGTTGATGATGTTTTAATTTCATATTAGGATCTGTTCTTGACCTATTTTGTGACTTAAAAACTTTTGATTTCAAAACAATGTTTCGGGTGTTATGATGTTTATGTTTGCTTATAGTTTGACGACAAATCGAGAAAGTGAGTCGACAGTAATTTGATTAGGTTGGATAATGAGAGTTAACAACTAAAGTAAGTCACGCAAATATCAAATTGACGATCATATAAAGAGAGATCTTATGTGAAAACTCGATTATCCAATAGATTACTTAAAAACTAGTTGAAAACGTTAGACTGTTTTGTTAATTGAGAAAATGCAATTTTAGAACCTTAGATTCAATTTGAAATTATGATTTAGGGGGTCTAGAGAGAGGATAACCAACCTTTTGAAATTCTAGGACCGATACCCATTAACTCAAAAGTAATTAAAGTAGCTAGGATAAATCCCATCTTCTCATAATCAGTAAATCTTGTTTTGTTCGATTTCTTTATTGTTAAGTGAGTGTGCTTAATTTTGATTTCTTTGTTTTAATTTTAGAATTTCATTTCCAGTCGATCCATATTCAATTGCTTAATTTTTTGCTAAATTTTATATTCATTTTAATTACAATTTTTAGACCTTGGAAAAAGTTAGGATTCAATTAGTTCATTAATTCTTTATAGGATCAACACCTCAACTACTACACTTACTACACGTGCACTTGTGAAACATTGGGATTTTTATACAATTAAAACTTGCATAATAATTTTTTGGCACTGTTGCTGGAAAATTAATTTAGAACTTTTTGAATTCCTTTGGTTTAAGGAATTATTATCCTTTCTTGTGAATGTGGTACCCAATCACAAGAAATAAAAAAATTAAAAAAGGAAGTTTAGGTGCAAAGTAGAAGACACATCAATTACATCAATTTGGACATCACTAGGAAACAATGAAGAATCTGAAAAGTTAAATGCCAAGAAGAGATAGGAAAACAAGATAATGGAGGAAATACATCATAGAAAGCAAAGGACCTTTATAAACTTTATGAGACCAAGGTTCAATGCCTATCATCAAAAAATTATAGGACTACCATTCTAAGCAAAACACGATTTGTTTAAAAAGATGGTGAACAATAGTTGTCTTTGGACATCAAAACGAAGTAGATAGCAGTCAAACTTATTAAATCCAGAAGGAATGATTGTGGTAGATTCAGTGCAACATTGTAGGCTAAAATTGACAACCTCACAAAGAATTGAACATTTTGACAACTACCTCTTTCTCTCCATTCAAAACAATTCAGCAAGGATGCAACCTTTGTGGATGAGATAGTCATATTATAGCTAATTGATTCCTAGTGGAAATCAATAATGTATAGAAATTGAACTTCAATGAAGCATAATTTAGTCAGAGAAGTAATCATCCTTATTTAAACACGTACAATCTTGCCACCCAAATTTCTTTTGGTCTAACAAAGCAAGGACTCAAATGGGAAATCAAGATCTACTAGGATTTCAACAAATGAGTCCAGTTCATAGGATTCAAAATTGGACAAGATCATAGACAAGCTCATAAGCATGGATGAGGCCCAAAGGAAACTAAAAGGGAAGTTTGAGCAAGTAACGGAAGATCATGCCACGGAAGATCATGCCTCTTCTATTCACAACCTATAGGTTCAAATGGGTCAACTTTCGAATGAATTCTGTAAGAGAAGTTTGGAAACTTTCTGAGCAACATGGAAGTAAATCCACAAGAGCAATGTAAGACTATCACACTTAGGAGTAGGAAAGAGCTAGAAGAACCAGCGAAAAGACAAGTTGAGACCCACCTTATAGAAGACCAAGAGAAAAAGAGATGAGATGAAGAAAAGAATGAGGACCCTCCCTATACTCCTCCTTCACCTTACTAAAAATACCATTCCCACAAAGATATCAGAAGAACGAATTGGATATATCATTCACAAGGTTCATGGAAAAGCTAAAGAAATGACAAATTTACTTGTGTTTTATGGAAGTGTTGAAACATAAGCCCAAGTACGAGAAGTTCTTTGTAGACATATTATATGATAAGTGAACTTGGGAAGATAACCAGATGGTAGCCATGACTGAAAGTTGTAGCTCCTTAATTACCAATCATATGCCCTCAACATTGAAAGAGCTAAAGAGCTTTATGATACCCTATGTAGTTGGTAATTTAGAGATTTTGAAATGTTTATGTGACTTAGGCGTAAGTATAAACCTTATGCCTTTATCGATATTTAGGAAACTAGGGCTAAAAGATGTGAAACCAATATTTATGCATATTCATTTGGCGAACCAATCAATAAAGAAGTTGTTAACCTTGGTAGAGGATGTGCCTATAAAAGTGACAAGTTTATAATTCCTGTAGATTTTGTCATGTCAGTCTTTGAAGAGAATCAAAATTGTCCGCTAGTTCTTGGTATATCAATTTTGAACACCAGAAAAGCTTTGATAGATGTCCAAAAAGACAACCTCGTCCTTCAAATTAGAGATGAACAAGTGAAATTCAACATGAATAAGGTATTAAAGAATTTGAAGGAGGGTAACTCATTTAGGAGAATAGATGAAGATGAATCCTTAAAGGAACAAGAGGAAGAAGAACATATGGCAGCAAAGATTGGTTTTGAAGAGTATAAAGAAGTCTGTTAAGGAAGCTAATGAAGAAGAGAATGAAGAACATATGGAAGTGGTGATAAAGGTTAAAGAAGATATAAATGTCTCTGTTAACAAAGCAAAAAATGAAGAGGAGACGAAGGTAATTGAGGAAGAAAGAGAACAATTCACTTTCTTAGAAGTCAAACTGTTGAATTTGATGGACAATTTAGGGAGTTTTATTATTCCTTATTTTATTGATAGTTTGTTACTTAAAAGGTCTAACTTAGTTTTCTTAATTTGATTAATTTTTTTCTTTTAATTACAATATGTAGCTTATTTACATGTTACTAAACTGAAACTGAATAACATGGGTGGAAGCAAGGAACTTATAATTGACCTAAGTTGGGTGTGAAAGGAAGAGCACATTAAACTAATGACGTTAACTAAACGTTACTTGGGAGGCAACCCAAGAATTAGGATAATTTTTATTGGTTTTATTTTATTTCATTGGTATTTTGTTATTTTTATTTTTGATTTATAGGGAAAGAATTACTGGAATTTTATGGGTGAAAGCATATCTATATTCCGTCACCAACACCGTCACCACCTCAATCTCCTGGTTTTGTGCTCTTAACCTTTCTTGTTGTTTTTTTCTTGTCATTTTTATTTTTATTTTATTTTGTTTTTCTCACATTGAGGACAATGTTTTGTGTAAATGTAAGGATGATTTTGCATTGGCATATCATGAGTGTGAATTTTACAGACCATATTGTTAGTTTTTGATTAGGTTGACATGGTGTGAACATATGTTGAATATGTGTGAATTGTGTGAATGTGTCAATGGCAATAACTTGATGGAAGTAGTTTAGCTTTAAACATAGTCATTGAATTTGTAAAGGCATGTTGGCTTGTGCATTTAATGTTTTAAGTATCTTTGGTTAAATATGCATGCTATTAGGATATATCATCAGTTTGTTCATATTAGGAAATATGTTACGTACATTGATAATTATAAGTCAATTGAATATATTAGTATCATTACTAGTCTTTCATGAGGGTGATTGACTAAAATAAATGAGGTAGGCTAAGTGAAATAAAAAATATTAAATAAATAACTATTTCGCTAGCCCTTTTGATAAATATTGGGTTATGAATATAGCTAGTAGCTAGTTGACAATGTGATATAGCTAAGTAACTAGGGGCATTCATGACAAAATGTTTTTCTTCATGTCAAAAGACTAATGACATTTCTAAAGTAAATCAATTGTTAATATAGAAATTCGATATAATATGTAAACTACACAAGAAGGGGGGTTGAATTGTGTAATCTTTTCGAAAATATTAATCTTTTGAGACTTCTTAAATTTCTTTACAAAATTCAAATGATTTCTAAAGTTGATAAGAAATGCAATCGCAAGTAATATTATCTACTCGTCTAACACAAGAAAATTAAAAGATAAGGGTTAGAGAATAGACGCTACGATTTTATACTGGTTCACTCCAAACCTTAGGCTACGTCTAGTCCCCAGAGTTTTTCTGAGATTTCACTATACTCGTCAACTTTACAAGTATTCTTTGAAAACGTAGAGCCTCTTCAGGTCTCTCTCACAAAGTATTCTTTATTAGCTACATTGGCCTGTCCATGCTCTAGCCTTCCTTTCTCTCTCTAAGAAAAGTATTTTTTTGCTTTCACGTTATAGATGTATTCGCTCACTTCTTTTGCACTTTGAATATAGAATTTTTGCTAATATAAAAAAGGCTTAAGAGTGATTCTCTATCTGTATGTAGTTTTCAACTAGAACTAATATTTATAACATAAGTCTCCAATTATCTTCTTGATAATTACTTCTTGAATCTTCTAGAAATAGTTATTAGTTGAGTCCTGTAACTAACTCCAACTAATTAGCTGACTAACGTTCTAGAATATCTTCCTTTTGTATCATCTGGAATAACGTTTCTTCTATTACTGCATTTCGTCTGATATTCCGCTTCGTCTTATGCTTCGTCTTATGCTTCGACTTCATCTTATGTTTCGACTTCGTCTTATGCTTTAACTTCATCTTATGCTTCGACTTATGTTGCGCTTCGTCTTATGCTTTGATTGTTGTTGCCTAAGTATTACATACATTTATCTGCACACTTAACAATCTCATCAAAACAATTCATATATTTCTAAGATTATTATTATTTGATTGTCTTCAAAATTAATAGAAGTGAAGTCCTCTTGACTTAATAATCTCTCCCTTTTTGATGATAACAAATAATCATAATTTTAAAATGTAAAATGAAATTTAGAGACGAATCGTACTCAAACAAATAATAAACCAAAGAAAAATATAAGAAAAGAATTGCATACTAGACATATACAATGCTTTCTATCTATTTTTCTTGTTCTCCTCTATATCTCCTTCTCTCCCTATTTGTTATTAATAAAAAAATTACTCATCATAGACGCTTCAGAACTTCAGAAAACATACGTTGCATGTCAGTGCGGATCGTCTTGAGGTCTTATTTAATAGTAACCTGTAGTAGTGCTACTTCCTCATGAAGATCACCCATTGAGTCAGTAAGTTCATCTACTTTAGTATGAACTTCCTCAATTTCTTTTAGTAATGCTTCCTGAACTTCCTTCTGACTGTGACTTGCTTCCATCCAATTTATGAAATGTTTCAAGAACTCCGGATTAACAGTAGGATCTTGATGTATTTCACTAAGTGGATGAAGGTTTTCAACAGCAGATGGTTCTGAAGGTAAAACATCTAACTCTATAATTTTGATAGAGGGTAGATTGAAAGGTTGTTTTCTTTCTGGGTCAAAATCATCAGGTCTAGGTAGTTTCAGAATTGGTTGCCCAAGAAGATGTAACCATAAAGTTGTCATCTGTGATTGAAACTCCAAATTTACTTCCTGATGCTTTTGAAATGTGGTGTGGAACATAGATACCTCTAGGTTGAGCTGCATTGCATGCATCATCTATGTTCTTCATAGCTACTTGAATTTGCTCTTCTGTAAGATCATCTTTATTTCCCTCAGGAAACATCTTGTTTTTCCCTTTTTCTTCATTTATCACAAGGGTTGAGCATATTGGTTGTACATCTGGCACAATTTTTATCAAATTTATGCTCGTAATTGGATAGATTGTGTACCGATCCTTTGAAATCTTCAATGGATGTGGCTCTTCCTTCTCATCTCGCAAAATACCATATAATCTTCATTCTTCATGGCTTAGAAGATGTATCATTTGATCATTAATCAGTATAGGTTTGACTAGTACCTTGATTGACTTTTTCGAAGGTTCTCTGATAATAATTGAGCTTATGCTTCGAACAGGTACTAGTTCTTCTATAATCTTCATTCTCAAACCCTTTTTATTGATTGGTTGAGCAGGATTATAAGGTTCCAATTGATGTTCCACTGTTTTTGCCTTCTGTTGAACCTCAGATGAAGAAACCTTCTTCTAACTGGGCTTCACTTTCTTTTGTTCTTCTGCCGATTTAGAAGAAAGTTGTTGTTGAAGCTTTTTCCTCTCAAATACTAACTTCCTTTTAATTTCAATCTCTCCAAATGATTTTGCTGATTGGCTTTGCAAAATAGAGACAATTAATCTAGTAGACTGCTGTCTTTTCTCTTGTTTTTCAAAATCTTCATCACAAATGAGAGATGTCCTCTTCTTCTGTTCTTGTTGTCGTAAGGTCAATAGTCTTAGTGTGACGCCCTAATACCCCTAAGAGGATACGAGGGTGCCACGTAGACAACATAACATACATTCATATAGAACCGAAACAAAACCAAAACATACGAAACATTCATCATACAATCTCAATAGCTCAAAACAGAAGCAACTCGGAGAAAACATTACATCATAATACACTGAGCTTAATTACAACTTATTCCAAACCGGAACCAGCCTGAATTAAGGTTATTACAAACCTTCAAATAAATTCAAAGTCATATACATCAAAGACAAGCCAAAAATAACTCAAAAAATACAATTTTAACAAAATAAGACTCAAACTCTATTGGCCACTGCAATTGACTCATCCCAGTCCTTATGTCCTTCTCTTTGAACCTACACGGGGCAAATCCATCGTGCTAAGCATATAACTTAGTGAGTAATAACTAATCTATGCATAAACTGACAACTAATTATACACAATCATGATATATCAAAAGCATGCATTAACAGTTTATCGGAACGAACAATTCAAACATATAATATTGGATCTCAAATAGATTGTACAGAAAATAGAACTGAGTCTCAAAAGAGGGTATAAACCCTTCATAATCAGAACACAATTTCTTGTTTATATCAGAGTCAAACAGAAATTAGGATACAAAATCATATGACTGAAAAATTCATTTATAGAAGCGGATAACGGGACTTATACTAGAGCTACCATGATTGGTATCAGCAGTAGAGACATATGTCTCGATATCAGGAGACACCGAAGTGTCAATATAGGAGACATGGAAGTGTCGATACAGGAGACACCGAGGTGTCAATAATAGGAGCAACTGTAGACCCTTCTAGGCATGCCTATTTATCCACAACTAGGACTTGACAGTTTTAAAATCAACAAATTCATTTCATGTTCAACATAATTAGCCAATCATGGCTTTCATGCCAAAAATTCAACATATCTTCTAACAGCTTTGCAAATCATTCAATGGACCAAAATCAGTAGCAAACAAAACAATCAAAGCAAAACTATCAAATTTGACCATCTAAATTACTTACAAAAATACCGTCTAAGATTACTTACAAAATCTCCCTTATTGTTTATTATCTCGAAGTCCCGGTAATATCTAGAATCGGTCGCTCTAAAGGTTCCTCTAAAACATTCAATACAAACATATATTACTATTGTGCATAATTATGAATTCAATTATGCACACTCATGTGTATTGAATATGTATGATGCATGTTCATGACAAAAATTCAGGTTCTTATCCCTAATCTTATCACATTATCATTCATATGAAACCAAACTCAATTCCTCAATTTAGATTTATTTTATGCTCAACTTTCGAGTCCACATTGATCAATTATTCTCATCAAGTATTTGAGGTAATTAGGTAATACTTCCTTCTAGAAAGTTGTCCCTCTTTGTCTTAGGTTTCCAATGATGCCAAGTTCGTCCAATTTGGTTTAGTGTACTAAAAGTTATAATCAAAAGATTTTAGGATGTTCTTGAATTCCTATCTCAACTTGCAATCAAATTATGAAATTCTTAGAGGTAGAATTAGATTTTAATCTCTTCATACAATTTGTATCCTTATGTCTTTAGTTTACTCCAAATCAAAAATCACTCTATTCAGATAACTACAGAGAAAGTTATACCTAAAATACCAAAGTATATGTAAGCTGTCAGGAAACTTCGCCGCAGCGAGCCAAAAGTTCGCCGCGACGAACTTTCCAGATAGCAGAATTCTTCAACCTTTTCACAAAAGTTTGCCACGGCAACTCTTGAGTTCTCTGCGGTGAACTTTTACAGAAACCAATTCCTTTAAGCTCACTGCAGTGAGCTAAAAACAGTTGGCCGCGATAAACTTTACGGTGTTTAAAACATCTTCTTCCTCTCTCTACTGTAACTTTTCATAAA